>DWCF01000004.1:0-114527 GCA_018230265.1 Delias oraia | reverse complement strand
ATCCTCATTCTGCGAAACACAGTACAAGTACTGTTTCACGCTGAATATTCTGTGAGCCCGTGGTATCATTTCCAACGAGCCGGGCCAATTAGTACGTCAGAAGAACGGTTGCGACAGTATTAAGACACTCGCCCGGTCAGTGTCAAGCACTTCCAGAGACCAAATAAATTTTGAATTTAATTATAATAATACTGTTTGGTAATAATGTTTGGTTTTTGATAACTCTAGGATAGATCTAAGAGATAGCTCATAAATTTTTTGCATTAATTGAGTTATCAATGCATTTTGTGAGATCATTCTATGAATGGTATGTTTCATGCACGTGACCAGTAACTACTGGTCATGTGCATGAATAAAACTTTATTTTCTATTCTTCTAAAAATTAAAGTCAAGACTTTAAAGCTCCGAAATACAAAATAATAATAATTGAAGTGTAGATACCGAATAGTAAAACAGAGGGGACGAGAATTAGTTTAAAATATCTATGTAGGGCCGTGTAGATCCGAAAGAAAAATTTATTCGAATACAGATTCTCAGAGTCATTTTATTGGCAAAAGTTTCATAAGATCAGCTTTTCTTGTTAGAAGTTGCTCGTTGTTTTCATGTTATACAAACTACAATTAGTGATTGAATGTCTACATATATTAAGATACAGTTTAAAAGCTTCTACGAAATTTTGTAAAATAGAGGAAAATTTCTAGGAAAACCGTTGTGATGTGAAATCAAAGGGAAGCCGCGGGCGGTACGCCGCTCACGTGCACCCATAACCTAATTATCTGTAGACTTTATGCACCAAGACAGAGTAAAGATAGATTATTCTAAAGCTGCAGATTGCGCAAAATTTATATACAGTTCAATAAAATTAGTGTATGCTGACAAATATACTAAAAGTTATTTGCAACTTTATTTTTGTTCATTTTATAAAATCTGTGTCGTTTTTATATATTTTATTTATATATCACGTAGTTATTTCAGGTAGCATACAATTTGACAAAGGTTACCTGAAAGGTATTCTAGTTTGGAAAAGAATAATTATTATTATTAAACTTATATTAATTAAAACACTTCATCTGAAAATTAATGTCGTTTGTATATATGGCGTCTAAACATTTTTATATCTATTGTCATTAGGGCCTTTCCGGTCGAATCTTGGACCCCAAAGTGTCTATTTGTCGACTGAGCGAGGCGAGGGTGCATTTATTTGATTCTTAGTTACCTTCTGGTGTCTTGAACGGTAGAGTAGTATTTTATTGATAGCTCCTTAGGCCAAAGAAGAAGGCGATATGACAAGTAATCCATCCTTATTGCTATTTTTCTTACGAAGCTGTCCTCCCAAAATCGTAGCATTTCCTCGATTTATTTAGAATATAATAATATTCATAAACTGTACACCGTTTATTGTAAATGGGTAGAAATGTAAATAACAAAGCAGCAATAATAACGAACAATTTAGATTTTATACAGGTAATATCTTTTTCTCAAAACATACATTCACCCATTAAGTATTTCTTGTAGGAGAGCCATGCTGAAGCATATGCGGACGCACTAATTGGGCCGACTCGTCCGAAGTGATACCACGGGCTCAGAATACTCAGCGTGAATTAATAGTTGTACTTGAAACGGTGCCTCTACTGTATTTCGCCGAGTGAGTGAGGATATCGGAGGCCCTAAAAAATGTCGCCTTAGTAACGTCAAAAGTCGGCGACACAACCAATGCGCGGATTGTGGCACCGTGGTTGTCCTTGGGCGACGGTGGTCTCTTACTATATAGGAGACCCGCCTGCTCCGTTGTCCGCTATACTATTTCATTCATCAGAAAATGAATTATAGAAAATTAATCGTTTCAATACGATTTTAAATAATGAAATCGTAATTTACAGCTCATAAAGGAAGTTAAACGTGCACATCCGGTATGGTTTATTTTTGTTTAGATCAGTAGCCGTAAATTATTTTCTTTTGTCTGAATTATGGTTGTCCCAAACGACAGTCAGTTGTTTAATGGATATGTTTATGTCGCTTTAAATATAGTTCACATCCGTATTGTTATTTCAATTTGAATTGTAATTAAATATACCTACTTCATGACTACTTTGACAGCCTCGTAGCTTAATAGCTTTAAATATGTACCATTAAGCGAGAGGTATCGGGTTTGAATGCCGGTCGGGACAATTATAGTTTAATTTGTAATTTATTTGATCTGTGGAAAGGCTTGACAGTGGCCGGGCGAGTGTCTCAATACTGTCGCAACCACGGGTGCAGATGTTTTTGAAACACTAATTGGGCTGGTTCGTCCGAAGTGATACCACAGGCTCACAGAATACTCGGCGTGAAACGATACTTGTACTGTGTTTCGCAGAGTAAGTGAGGATATCGGAGGCCTTGAAGTAAAACCGGCAACACAACCAAAGCAAACTGTGTCGTTGTTGTTCATGGGCGGCGGTGTTCTCTTACCATATTAATCAGACTATTAGTTTATATGTATATTGTAAACATTTAAATTTTAAACAATAGAAAGAAAAATCGTTGCACAAATGAGCTGTTTGAAATGCATTTTGTGCCGCGCGCCATCACTCTGTAGAACCAGCTGCCTGCAGAGTTATTTCCAAACTAATACGACTTGAGAACCCTAAAAATAAGAATGTATCTATGCCATAAAAGCCGGCAACGCACCCACAGCCCAGCAAAGGCCAGGGTTGTCCATGCGCGAAGCTTATTCTACCTAAAAGAGCCTCATTCATATGCCTCCCGCTTTTCATTAAAAAAGAAAATTTTACAGTCGTAACCTTATATTGACAGAATCGCCGAGCGTTAGAAATAAAGTAAAAATATTACCTATAATAAGAACAGATAAATTGCTCCAACAAGGTATCAAAGGGGATTAAATCTGAACACCAAGTACTACTTAAGCCGCTTCGTTACTTTTCTAATAAGACGGAATTAGACCATCGATATACTCTCGACATTTTTATTAATTTTACAGCATAAAATCCACTTTGGTAACGTACTAATTGAGCTGGCTCGTTTGAATTCTCGTCCGGTTTCGCTTAGTGAGTGAGGATATCGGAAGCCCTTGAAATTATTCCGCTTAAGCGTCGTAAAACGCCGGCAACACAACAAATTCGCGGAAAGTGACGCGGTTGTCCATGGACGGCGGTGCTCTCTTACGATATAGGAAACCCACTTGCTCCATTGTCCGCTATAGAAAAAAACAATTTTTCTTCGCTCCGAGGCCCACTAGAAATTAGGGTCTTCTTTTTGATTTGTTTACACTTGCTATACAAAAGAAATAATCCCAAGAAAACGGCTTAAAGTATAAAAAAATAATAAATACGATAGATTTAATTAAATATGAAACTGGATACTCGAGATGCATAAAAAATATTCATCATGTCAAAGCCATCGCAACAAAAACACGGCATGAAGTGCCATAAACCATGGTAGGCGAAGATCACTCGCCATAAGAGGCCTGCTGTGTTTTTCGCTAAAACATAAAAATGAAAATGACTCATAGACATGTCTTAGTTAAGTTCTTAAATGCATTGATAATGACCGATTTTTTGTGTACAAGGAATAATTTTCATAGACAATATGAATGTATTATTTCGAGCGTGAATTTTTCAATCAGCTTACGGTTTAAACGGATTTTCTAATAATTTTGTTTATTTTAAAAATACCGAAATATTACGTGAAATATTAAGGAAATAACAAGGCTTTATCGTTGAGCACAGAATACGAAAAATAGGAAAATTGATTAAGTTTTAGTATAATACAATGTCTACACAGCATTTTTGTTAGATACTATCATCTAAACATATATTACAACCATAAATATGTCATAAAACCACAAATCTTCCCCATGTGAGAGCCATGCTGAAGCATATGCTGACGCACCAATTGAACCGGCTCGTCCGAAGTGATACCACGGGCTCACAGAATACTCAGCGTGAAACGGTACTTGTAATGTGTTTCGCAGAGTGAGTGAGGATATTGGAGGCCCTTAAAAAATGGAGCTTAAGTAAAATTGTATATAGTAGTATATTTTTAGATAAGTGTGAGGTAATATTGAAGCAATTAAAGAATTAAGAAATATTTGAGAATTACATAGGTATGTTACATAAGGTTGTATAACCTATCTACATACAGGACCAAACCATTTCATAAAATATCCTTTATATTTGTCTAGATCCCCTATACATTCGTGACAGATGACGGGGGCGATAATTAGTATAGTAACTATTTCGGGAGCGGGCGACGGCCCTTTCTATAACTAAAAATGGCTCAATCAGTCAAACGACGCATACAGATTTACAGATACTACTGACTTTGACTGTCGAACAAAAATATTATTAGACACGAGGTTCTCAGTTAGCATGAAACTAGATATAAAAAGAACCAGTGAATGAAACATTATGGGTTTAATTTATGAGGACATTAAACTTGTTTGAAGGCTTCACTGCACAATAAAAGTAATCAGTGAAATAAAAATGAAATAATCCTATAATACCTACGTCCTCTAGGATTGTTCGGTAATAAGAACGATAAGTAAAACATTATCACTTATTGTATTAATTACATACTACGACAAAGTTATTTTCAACGTAATTGTTTGTAAAATTAATTTAAACGTAATATATGACAAACAGAAAGATTTTTTATATATTGATACAAATAAGCCATATATATTCTATAAGATGCGACGTAAGCCATTATTTCCTGTTATCAAAACGGAGATCGTGTATCCGATAATAGTGCTCCTATAAGTAGGAAAGGATATCGTATTTTTATACAATCAATTAGGCTTATGACCTCCCACTAACCTGGATTTATTACATTATTATTATTCGTTAAACTTCTAGGTTAAAACAATGCCATTAAAATGGAACTGATTAAATAAAATTCGTATAAATAACCACATTTTGAATTTATTTGAACACTCTTAATTTTATATTATATTAAATTTTTATCATAATATTTTATAAATTAGATGAAAAATGATTGTATTTTTAGATATTGGAGTTCGAATCGAGTTAACTATCGCAAACATTAAAATGTAAAATAAAAAGTAATATTGTTTCAATAATTTATTTTTTACTAGGCTCGAAACGGATTGTATATATTTCTTTTCTAAAATTCCAATAAATCCTTTCGCCTGAATTAATTTGATGAATAGTCACAAAACCTATCGCGAAATTTTCGTTAGATGTTGATGGAATACAGTGCTTTACAATTCTTAGAGGCTTACAAGAAGGCTCTCAAAAGCGCAACGGTAAGCCGGCTTGAAACGCAATGGGATCTTTCACACACGATAAAATATGCAGATGGTTTTTGAAACGAAGTAACAGGGACAAAGTAGAATCGTAAAGAACTTGACAGAATTTGGCTTATCTGTGAGTTTTGGTGTTTTATATTTAGATACTTGAATAACATATACAATGAATGAACAAAATAGTCTAGTTGTTCTATAAATATTTGATTTTACTTTAAAAGTAAGTTAAGTGAAGTTTATTGAAAGGTTTTAATTTAAAGTAGTAACATTAGTTTAACATTATGTGTTTAAAATGTTTCATTAATTTTATCTGATAATTTATATATTATTTTGTGTAGTAGTATTATTGTGATTGTAGTCAATAACGTACTTTTTTTTTTTGTGCTGGTTAACACTTGGCATCGCTTAAATTTTAAAAACCGTCGATCTTTACATTACTATACGTTCCTTGAGTTATTCAATTTATTTGAATGTGGATCTATACTACAAAAATCTTCAAAATAATCTTAAATAAGGATAAATATTATCTTATATAAAATGTTAATGTTAAAAAAGCTTATTGCCATTTTCGCATTATAATTTTAAAGTCACCTCAGCTCTTTTGCCTTCGTTGATCGTGACGTGGTTACAAAAGATAATGTAACTAAGTCTTAAAGGAACATCCTTGTTATATAATTTTCGTTGTACATATTTTCATAACTTATCCTTTTAAACACAGCTGATTTCTAAATTATCTGCAATTATACTTTGGTCACTATAAAATTTTCATATTTTTATTGTTATACATATTCATAATCTAGAAAATGTTTAGAAGAATAGTTTTCAAAATTAAAATAACATGTACGGAGAATAATATATTTATGTATATACAAATTCAATATTTAAAGTTTTTTATCTTTGTCGCTTAAACATTCCTTTTTGTTTAGTATCTATATTTGAAAGTGTTATTGTATTCAAGACAGGAGAAACTTTTGTAAATAAATAACATTGTCACATCTAGTAAAAGATAGATGCATCTGCATCCCCACGGGACGATATTACAGGGCGGATCGATCCGCCCCATCACAGTCGCGTGGTGTGCGTCCGCCGTACGCCCGCCCGCCGCGAAAGCCTTCGCATTTAGGCGGGAAACTTTTGTTCAAAAACTATTTTTTGATTTGTATTTTGTGACAGTGATTATCTGTGACTGGCCGTAATGCTTATAATTTATGGTAACCAATTAACGATTGATATATAACTTAAAGAATACTAGTTTAAAGAAACAGTTAATAAAAATTCATTGGCAACTAACGCATTTCAAATAAAATCTTAAAGATAACGTATTATGTATATAATAAATATTATAGTCTATTGAACGCACAAAAGCTATCCAAAGTATACCTTTAATTCGAAACTCGCATTTGTTACCAAATAACTGAAGTTAATTTGAACAGTTAATTTTGTACATAAATTAGGTTTGTTGTTTAACAGATGAGAGGTAAATTGGTTTTCGTGGTTTAAGTTATGGCGTTCGCTGTTATTAACGATTTCTGATTATTTGAATATAAATATTTTCTGGCTATGAATTACTGTCTTATAAATATTGATTGTAGTTCTATTAAAAGAAATAACTTTGTTGTATATAGTTAGAATATACATTAAACATAGACGTTACTGGTTACTGGTAATAATTTAAAACTTGGAATCCACAGATAACACAATATACTTATATAGTAATTTATTTGTAAAATATACTTAAGATAAGTTTATTGAAACAAATAAATAATTTCATTTATTTTAACAAATTTACGTCAGTCGTTTGGGTTTAGCGAAGCCTCTATTTAATCATTTCCGTTTTCTAATTTTGAATATCTTTATATCTACATGAATCCCCATAGTTTTAAGCGGAGCTTTACTTGAAATAATGTATTAATTTTTCTGTCACTCTAACACGAATTATTTTTACAAAAATGAACACTAAGCAAACATCTATTTTTAGCGAAGTAAAGTCACTACTTAGTAAAAATAGCGTTTCCACGAATTATATCAATTATTAGAATAAAATATTTTTATCGTCGTTATTGTCTTGCAGCTCTGTCAGATTGTATCGATTTTCAAATTAATGTGAACCATTTAAGGCAACGCGTGGCTGTCAAGCGGGACATTTCTCCATCAGGAACATGTCAGGAGCGATTAATCCCCGCGCTCGCGCGTTGCCTTAATCCCTCACGCAACACCCGCACCAAGTTATGGACTTAATTAATATTTTACTTATTAACTTGAAACATAATAATAATTTCTAAATTGTTTTCACTATCACAATATAGAAAACTAACACATTCTTGAGCATTTAGAAGACGAATATTGTAGTTTACATATTAAACAAATTCCATCTATTAATATCCATTTATAAAATGATTTTAATCGTTATATAAGCGATATGTATACATATATATTTATATATATTTTATAGTATTGCGGACAACGAAGCAGGTGGGTCTCCTATATGGTAAGAGAAACCCGCCACCCATAGACATCCGCGCCATAGTCCGCGCATTGGTTGTGTTTCCGGCTGTTTAAACGACATTTTCATCGTCCATTATCATCATCCTCCAATAATCGGCACTTTTAAGGGCCTCCGGTATCCTCATTCACTCAGCGATTGATTCACCATTTGACACTGAGTATTCTGTGAGCCAGTGGTATCACTTCGGACGTGCCGGCCTTATTGGTGCGTTAGCATATGCTTCAGCATAGCTCTCCCACGGGCAAATATATATCCTACACAACTTCACGTCGCGTATTTTAATTGATTAATTTTAACGTCCAATACACGGTTTAAAACAATTTGAAACAGTTACAGTAATAAATCTTTATAAAGCATAAACTATTCACACATAAATTTCAACAAACAAAATAATAAATTAACGACATAATAGGTTTCTAGGAAATCGTAGTCATGACAGTATCCGGACGCATCTGAAGACTCGTTTCCGGTGGAAAAGAAAATGTGTATACGGTTTTTACGTTTTACGGTTTACGGTTACCTACAATTTTCTAGCAATTTCCTCTGATAATCTGTGAAAAATATTATATTATCAATTAGTTGATGTTGGTACTACTTGTGACCGACGTAAATAGTCAGAGATTCAATAAATACATCAAAAAAAAATCATTTTAAATAGTGAATAATTCTTGTGTGTTATTCAATGTTTCAAATTTATTTGTAATGATTATACTATAAAGTAAGGTATTAGTTTAATCATATAATACTTTTTTTATTTTGAGGTCATCAGATCAGATTGTGATTATCACAGAATACTCAGCGTGAAACGGTACTTGTATAGTGTTTTGCAGAATGAGTGAGCATATCGGAGGCCCTTAAAAGTGCCGCTTAAGCGGCGTAAAAAGCCAGCAACACAATGAATGCGCGGAATGTGACGCAGTTATTCATGGGTGTCTGTGTTATCTTAACATATAGGAGACCCAACTGTTTCGTTGTGGTCTATAGAATAAAAAAAAACAATCACTTTTTAGGAAATGACTAGGTTACAATATCTGTTTTGCCCCTTATCAAATGTATTGTCGCAATTTTACTGTATTATTTTTTATTTATTTTTTTAGTTTTTTCTTTTTTTTCTATCTTGTTGCTAATGTAATTTCTAACTTATTATCTTGTATAATTGTGAAATTTTTAAGTGGTCTTCTCATTCTATTAACTTCTATACTAATAATCTATGCTAGCTGTAATTTTTCGTAAATAAGTAAACACCATCTTTAGTATGCTAACACATTACTGCAAGTACCTTTTCATATTAAACTGAAATACAAAAGTATTATCAATTTATAAAGCTTCATTTATTATATATCCAATTTTATAGATTAACAATTATAGATATAAGATATAAATCTACAGATATTAAACTCCGATATACCCAATTGAAAAGCTTCAAAAGCTTTCCGCTCGACCTTAATTCTCAACAATAACGTTATCTCTATTGAAATTGTTTTAATTCAACCCATATAGGGAATATGACTTTTATCGTCTACTTAAAATTGTTTTAAGCTAATAAACTTTAATAAAAATACATTATAACATATTGTATACATTTTTGTATATTTCCATACAATCATAAAAGAAATATTAAGAATAATATGCAATAAGTAATTGCGATTTATTTTTTATTAATTTATTCAAGGCAGTTTTAATATGGGAATATTTAAAAGCGATGCTATCTTGACTAAAATATGCACAGAGTAGCTAAAACTAACATGAAATATTTAATATTTAGCGAGGTTAAACTTGTGCAAGTTTGAATATTAAATTGCTGCTTGGGCGTCCGGCAATGTCTTGATCGGAATGATAATAGTTCATGATGATGATGAGGTAATATATTACGTACGTACGTTTTTTTATAGTGTAGCGAACAACGGAGCAGGTGGGTCTCCAAAGATAAGAGAACACCGCCGCCCATGGCCAACTGCGCCACAGTCCGCGCCTTGGTTGTATTGCCGACTTTTTACACCACTTAAGCGTAATTTTTAAGGGTCTCCGATATCCTCACTCACTCTTCGAAACACAGTACAAGTATCGTTTCACGCTGAGTATCCTGTGATCCCAAGGTATCACGTCGGACGACCCGGCTCAATTAGTGCGCCCACTTATTATAAAATAAGCCCAATTTATATGATTCAGCATGGCTCTCCTACGGGTGAAATATATTTAATTATTTAATTAATATAAAGCGATATTTTCAGCAATGAAGAATACCCGTATAAAATTAATAATTAAAAATTATTTACTTTATAGATGAAACATAAGTAACATGTTTTTGACTTTTAAATATTTTAATACTATTTTTTTTTGTTTATCCTACAATTAAAATAGGTTTCAAATGTTTTTAAACATAAATCAGAGAATTAACATTAAAATTGTGTACTTTTCATATAAACAACGAAATAGGTATACATCGTTTATGTTCCATACAATTAAAACCATGGTAAAGTCAGCGTTTTTTTAGTGTCAATCCAATTTTTGCAACAAAACGTCAAAGCTATTGTCTAGGTTGTGTGAAAGCGAATTCATTAGATCTACTCCCTCCTCGCCATAGTAACCAGCTCTTCGTATTTGCGATTGTATTTGCCCCGTGCTTGTCCAGCAAAGGGACGATTTGCATTTTAATTACGCATTGATTCGTAATTTACGAATAAATTACCTTAGATAACATTATTGATGCATCACTGGGGCATTTGTGTAGCACATTATCGGACCACGAGAATAACCGTTAAATCCTTTGTTCGGAAGTGGTCAGTGAAATTCTTGCATCGAATTCATTGGTAGTTGTTTACCGGCAAGTATACCTAGTCTTTTGTGATTGCAACAGATTTTCCGTGGTAGAGCTTCGCTCAAGCTGATGCACTAATTAGGCTAGCTCCAGATTTATTTTTATTCTAAAGCAGACAACGGAGCAGATGGGTCTCCTAAATGGTAAGAGAACACCGCCGCCCATGAGCAGCCGCTCTACAGTCCGCGCAATACTTATGTTGGCGGATTTTTACGACGCTAAAGCGACACTTTTAAGGGCATCCGTTATCCTCATTCACTCTGCGAAACATAATACAAGTACCGTTTCATGCTAAGTATTCTGTGAGCCCGTGGTATCACTTCGGACGAGCCGGCCCAATTTGTGCGTCTTGTATGGCTCTCCCACGGTTGCGACAATATTAAGTCACCGGTCACTGTCAAGCCCTTCCAGAGACTGAATAAATTAAATTATAATTTATAATTGTCTAAACCGGGATTCGAACTTGATACCTCTCGCTTCGCAGCACACTTTTAAAATCATTAAGCTACGAGGGTCCAGCTCCTGAAATAGTTTTATATTTGGATGAATGACTGGAGACACACTTTATACACACAAGTTATACCTCTGAATTGACTTGGCGTATGGCGCAGTTGTCCGATAGGCAGTGTTGATGTCTCCCCATCAGAGAACCCTTGCACCATTGTTCGCAATATAATAATAAAAAAGTACTACATGTACTATGTATTCCACTGGGAAACGGATTGAAAAATTGCCGTTTATACGTAAAGAACGCAACTTAACTAGGATAAGTTTAGAGACTTAACTTCAAACATAATTTAAGTAAGAAAATAATTATTTTGAAATATAGACTATTAATTATATTTTAATTAGACTATCCTCATTGAAAATTGTCTAAGTAACGTAAAAATTACAACATGCAGTTTAAAAAATAAATAAATAAAATTTCAAAAATTTTAAGTTAATAAAATGATTTTCAAATCTTTCAACAGACTCCGGACTCAGAAATCAGAATATAATTATTCTATAGGAATTATGTTAATCTAATATACAATAACTCATACCTACCACAGAATATGACAGTTATTCTACTCATAAGGCTCCCCCGGGCTTCTTACAATATCTGTTAAACTTGATATGACATCTTAATTATGCTTCGTCGTCATGTCCTAAGCTTCCGTGTTCTTTTTAGTTTAATAAAGGAAGCTGTATAACAATTTTGTATTACCTATTATTAAAAAAATTGACTATTTCTTTCTTGAAATGTAATAATAGCACTTATTAAAGGAGAAAATATATTATGCCTACATTTCAACTTAATATGTTAAATCGCATTAATTATTCACTCGAATAACATTGTCTACTTGAAAACCGATACACAAATGAGAAATTGAAGATAATGTAATAAACCAATTGCGGCCCTATTCCCGTGACAAAACGAAAATAAACATGCTCGTAGATTGTCAAGTTCGCGTTCAAATGGGGTGTTTGTCTATTTCTGAACTGTGGTTATTCTTTTTCAAGTCTACCAAACATACAAACAGGTTCGGTGAACTCCGGTGACAGTAACTGCTTAGAGTACGCTCGATTGAATATAAATTATGTTAGGATGCAGGTTACCTTTCATAAGCATCTTTTTATTTGAATTGACAACGATCTATTTGGAACGAAATAATATATGGACGTGACGGGTTACACGCACCGTTCTTAACAACTATATCATATTGTAATGAATAAGTTCTTGGTATGCATAGTACACAACGAGCGTAGACTTACAAATGGGTTTTATTGAAGCTCATTAAATGTAAGTGAGAAATTCGGTAACTATAAAATATATCGAATAAGATAAATAAAAATAAATGATAATAATTTTATTGTAGCATCATATAAATTTTATGTTAAATTATAATATATTTTTAGATTTTATAATGTAACTTAATACGCATTTTGAATTCAGACGGATATATTTGAAGTATTTTTATAAATAAAATGCATATCGTAACTTATTGTATTTTGAAACACTAAGATCTTGTTCATATGGATTTAATTATTTTTATTACTTGCGGTCAATTGTACCAGGACCTTTTCATCTCCAATTCGTCTTGTCATCGAAATGTAATAAGTCCCCCTTCGAATTCGAAAGCTATTTACAAAGGAGAGACAGGGGACTTAAGAAGTCGACTGGGACCAGAGAAATGAATATCACAGTCTTTTTTTGCAACAGATAAATAATATTTCTCCTGATTTGAGTTTGTTACGATGTTCGATATGGCAAATAAGTAATGATTTGTCGCCTTTTTGTAACAATATTTCACGTTTTGGATAATAATATTTTATTCCAGATAGAGCTATACATACGTTTAAATTACCTTTAAATATAATGAATCTATATTATTTTATTAAATTGTTAAACAGTTATTAATTTGTTAAACAGTTACTAAACTATACAATTATTTAAATGATGATTAAAATATTGTAGATATAAAATCGTTAACATAAACTGCAAAAACATTTACATAAACAACCTCGTTCTGATGCGTTTCCAAAGTCCTGGCTGAATTGTTGTGGTGGCCAAAACAAAAAATCATTTGAATATTAAATTCTTAAAAAGTTCGTAGCTATTTAAGTAATTTTATATATTTAATAAAATTAAATTCAAATTCAATAAGATTTTTATGAACAAAAGGCAATTCAAAAGGATAAATTTTTGTGAACGCAACAATGTATATTTATAAATACTTTTCATATAAATACAAACTAATTTTTACTTTAAATACGTGTAAAAGTGAGGTAACGATGAAGCTTTAGTGTATTATGGCATATTAAAAGGCAGAACTATTTCGATTCATATTATTCGTATACAAGAGATGCCTAAACAAACGGCAGAATTTGGGTGATATTTTGGTTTCAGTACGGTGTCAGTTCGGGTTTTATAAAATTGTATGAAACCTTCGAAAGTAAATTGAACCCTATCATAACGCAATAAGAATTAATATTTGTCGCAAGAGGGTGGCGATGTTTATTCACGCACAACGATCGATCCATGAAACCTCCGCGTGAAAATTGCAACCCACCAAAGGCTTTTCACTAACTTAATAGAATTACTGGAAATGATATTTGATTAGCCATTTTAAGTAGCTTGTCACGAATATCCTTCTTATTATTTTTATTTATTTTTGAAATCTTTTGTTTTACGATTTTATTTAAAAAAAATTACGGCTATTATAACATCATAGGTACTTTTAGCTTCAATGAAAAAGGTTACAAAATCGGAAATTACATTTCTTTTGAGAGTCATCTTTGGAGAGATCTAAAAAAATGCTTTCATGAGTATTTTTATACAGCAAAAATAAATAAAAAAAATATTTGTTACGACATTAGGTCGTACATTTTACAAATTTGTGACGGATATAAAATACAACTCTTTTAATACAAGTTCAATAGATTGAATTTGAAATCTGCTTTAATTGCCAATGATTATGAATAGAAAAATTACAATATAACTGTAGGATAATTGAGAAATATATGATATAATAATAATGCAATAGTATAACATAATAGTTTAATTCAAAAATAAATGGCAAGAAAATACATGGAGCGAAGACTATCTAAACCGAATCGTTCCACTATACCAACAAGTTACAAAGTACCCGAGCCCTTTGAGTTTTACAACAAAGCAACTCCGTTTGTGCAACGCACGCTTCTATTTGTTGCTGACGAAAGTACAGGACCAAAGCAAAACGTTGAAGAGCGAAAGAGTGATATACAAGAGAGCGTTGAAGATGCTGGCCCGTCCAAAACGGTTGACACTCAAGAGAAATCCCCCAAAAAGAGCTCATTTTTCTTTTCATCCTCGAGTTGCAAGATTCACGGCCGCTTCTTCCGAACAAGTCCTAAAAAGAAGGCAGAGACGGGTGATACAGCTAGCAAGAACGGGGCGGCCGCGGCTGGGGCCGGTCTCATCAGCTATGCCCCCGGATGGTCTCTGAAGGGTGAACATCTTATGAAATGGCAGGAATCCGGAAAAACAACATTAGAGGTAACTTTTAATTTTAATACAATACAAATACTAGATCCTTTTTTCGTTTAAATTTAAAATAAGTGTTAATAAAATCGCTGTTCCAGTAGAAAACATTGTGAGACAAAAATAAGTCTCAAACAACCAAAATATGACACGTAGTTTATGTAATATGGCAAAACGTTCACTAATTATTAATCAATAAATTAAATAAGTTTGGGAAAACAAAATTAGGACATTCTATTCTACTTCATATAACTAGATATTTGATTTAACCTTTCTATTAAGTATTAAAGCACATTTGGGTTAGAAGTAGCAATAAATTGTGCATGCAAATCGGGGATAGGAAATAGGGTATGCGGTCGCCTTAAGAAAATGAAAATTTCAATTTAACCTGCCCTCAGGTGACTGAGCCGAGTGGTTATGTACAAAATGTAAATTAAACAATATTTTATTCAGGATTTACGCATTGAACGTACTTTTACGGTTTAGGTATAATAATTTCAAATTAACTTAATGCATCATCCTTATTGAGTGATTTTTGTATATTATTTCGTATAAATAGTTAATTTTAATATTAATGAAGTTTTAAGTTAGTTAAATTAAATAAAGTTATCGTCATTTTTGATAATTTACGAAAAGAGATTTTTGTTTCGTTGAAGAGACATGATGAAGTATATGGGGACATACTAATTGGGCCCACTCGTCCGAAGTGATACCACGGGCTCACAGAATACTCAACGTGAAACGGTACTTGTACTGTGTTTCGCTGATTGAGTAAGGATATAGGAAGCCCTTCAAAATGCGTAAAAGACCGGCAGCACAACCAATGCGCGGACTGTGGCGCGGTTGTCCATAAGCGGCGATGTTCTTTTAGCATATAGGAGACACACCTGCTCCGTTGTCCGCTATACTATATAAAAAGAAAAGTAAGATGAATGGTGCAAGAGAAACCATTTAACAAAATATTGAACGAAGTATAAAGCAGCTGGGCCGAATAAATTGTAAATGGTTTTTCTTTTCAAAGACAAATCTTTTCCGACATTTTACCCACAATAATATCGAATTAGCCGTCTCGCCACCCTCGACTTTCCACCATTTCATCTCAAGATTTGGAAATCTACGTTCAATGATTTAATTCTGGCAGCAAAATTACAATAAAATTGTATATGTATTAAAGTTCACTGCGCTTCCTATACTGTAACTTCAGATAACTATCAATACATGACTTATTCTGATAAAAATATTTTTTGAAGAAATATTATACCTATAGTTAATTGAATTTCATATGCGCAAAATATTCTTGAAAGAGTTAGAATATTACGTGCAGTATATTATATACAATAGTGTTTTGTAAATAAACATCCATCGTCCAAAATTCGACCCTCATTAAGCTCTTTCGTAGTTCTACGAAAACTAATATTTATTTAGAGTTCTATAGATTTGTCACTCCCTCCGTGATATACGTGTATCTTTTGTTTTCGTGACAGAGAACATATTATTTATTCACCCCATCGAACAAATAATGTGGCCATTTCTTATTTTTATACTCTGCTTATGGTGTGATAGATGTTTTATACGGATATTGGGCGCCAATTGAGATTTATTAGAGAACAGTTTAGACAAATAGGGACTGTTAAATAACACTTAGGTAATATTATACGTACGAATATAATTCAGGAGCTGTAGTGCCGATAGACTGGTACAAATTATCACATTTTTTAAATTCTATAGCGGACAAATGTGGGTTTCCTATATGGTAAGAGAACATCGCCGCCGTCTGCACATTGGTTATGTTGCCGGCTTTTTGCGCCACTTAAGCGGTACTTTGAAGGGCTTTCGATATCCTTACTCACTCTGCAAAACTCAGTACAAGTATCGTTTCAAGCTGTATTCTGTGAGCCCATGGTATCAGTTTGGACGAGCCGGTCCGGAAAAATACATATTTTGTAATAAGAAGAATCTACGTGCCTAGATTTTATAATTAATTGATACATCCGAAGAACGATCTTAAAAAGTATACTGATCGTGAAATAGTGATCGTGATACATACATGAAACGATGCGTCTACTGTGTTTCGCTTTGAGGATATCGGAGGCCCTTAAACGCGACATGAAGTTATGTAGCATATATATTTTCCCGTGGGAGAGCCATGCTGAAGCATATGCTAACGGCCAACACTCAGTGTCAAATGGTGAATCAATCGCTGAGTGAATGAAGATCTCGGTGACCCTTAAACGTGCCGCTTATCGGAGGTTCTTATAAAAATGGCGTTTAAGTGAGGTAAACAGCCGGAAACACAACCAATGCGCGGACTATGGCGCGGATGTCTATGGGCGGCGGTGTTCTCTTACCATATAAAACATCCTGCTCCGTTGTCCGCTATAATAAAAAAAACTATATACGAAATACATTTCATACAATTTAATAACAAAAACTCAAGAATCTACAATATAAATTTATTATTGGTTCCTTGAAACTGAACACGCACCGTTAATTCTGAGAGGGGTGACGTAATTATTATTGACATGTTCATTCAGAGATTCTAAGATCACAGAATACTTCGGAAAGCATCTTAGACGACTAATTATGTAGAGGGTGCACAGTGCATCGAGGGGTCAGGATATCTGCCACTGACGTGTAAGATATACGATCTTATACATTCATTTCAGGAATTATATCAGAAAGGTTTCTAGACCTGAATTGATCATTACAGCTACGAATTTGGAAGATAATCAAACAATATTGTTGTTTAAAAGATAGACTTAACTTGTTATTATACAATATAATTTTACAATAAATCTCTTTAATTTGTATTTTATCATTTTAAATTCTTGATGACATTACATGAAAGTAATATAAAAGGTTCTTGATAATGATAAATGACTAAATTGTTTCAAGATTGTATCTTATATTGACGTAATGTAATAAAAGATTTAAAAACATTGTTAGTCAGTCTATATGCGAATGCAAATTCTAAAAAAAGAAATCGGTTGTGTTTTATGTGGTGGGTCCAATCGCAGTAAACAAACATGTGCCAACTAGGCGCCAAGAATATTAGTCACTTAAGTCAAAAGATCGAAAAATCTTTTTGAAATTCATAATAAAGAGAAAAATGTAATTGTAAATTCTGTACAAAGGTGTAACACAATACATAATTGTCATTGCTGGAATTAAATTGTATCATTAACCAGTGACAATGCCAGATTTAATTGTAATTACTACATAAAGCTTCTAATCTCCATTAAATAACTAGATCACATCCTTGAATTAATGCCATAGTCGTTCTTATGAGTGAACAATAACAATTGATAGAATGACGTCACTCGTACCGAATTGTGTGGTTCTGACTTTGAATAAATTGGTATGGTATGTCAGGATTGTGGACAGGTGGCCTGATCCTTCCCAAAATTGCAACGGAATGTGCTCCCCGTCGGAAGATTAAGGTGAGATCACAATCCGAATTAGTTTTTAAAATAACGCTTTAGATATATTATGACATAATGTATTTAATTTAATCTTTAAAATATAATCGTGGCCTATCGTCTTACATGTGTGAAAAATAGAAATATTGTGAAATGTCAACATTATCTTCTATATTTTTTTAATATTTTGGTTTTATATAAATTGAAACAATAATAAAATACACTCTGTTTAAATTATATTATGAATGAGCTAAGAATATCACAAATGATAAGCCAAAACCCGCTACTTTATCCTAATACAGCCTACTTTCATCATGTGTCTTTTACGTTTGAAACGCATGAATTTCTTATAAAAGTTATTTTCGTTCTACCTTACGATAATCTTAACTTACACGTGCAATTTTTCCAATGTGAACGTATCCTTGGCAAATTGCTGAGGACTCATTGAAACTCAGGAAGGCGCATGCCTTTGGGCATGCATGGAATTAATTCCTGGTATCTCATAAACGTTGACTTTTATCAAACCATTCAGACGACTGAGAAATCCATGTTCACTTTATAACACAAAACCGTGATATCTAATTTTAAACAATGCAACAATTAAATATTCAATATAAAAAGGATTTACTAAGACGTCAATTTTGAAAATAAATTTTACTACCATGATTCCTTATATACCTACTATATTATAAAAATATTTTAGTTTTGTATTGTGAATAAATAATTAAAAAACGACTGTGATGAAACTCGTAACATAAGCTGTGGTAATTATATGTCTTAATATAAAATGTGTAATTTCTAATACGTTCCGACTATTGTATATATAAATGTTGTCTCGGACCATCAATTTGGCGGTCATGGTATATAGAGATAAAAAATGTTACCATTTAGGTCTCATTGTAAGTTAGACCATCCAGCGCAGTATTTTAAAATTAGGCTCACCGGGTCATGTATAGATTTTATCTACATTTTATAAAAAGAAACTAGTATAAAATGATTTACTTATTTAAATTTAATTTGAGAGCCTCGTAACTAAGTGGGTTTACGATGAAGCGAGATGTATTGGGTTCGAATCCCGGTCTGGACAATAATAAATTATAATTTAATTTATAATTTATTAGATCTCTGGAAGGGCTTGACAGTGGGCGGGCGAGTGTCTTAATATTGTCACACTTTGGGATAGTTATGCAGAAGCATATGCGGACGCAGAAATTGGACTGGCTCGTCTGGAGTTATTACTCTGGTATTCCACGGGCTCACAGAATACTAACCGTGAAATACGTACTAGTTGTATTTGAGACGGTGCCTCTTCTGTATGTCGCTGAGTGAGGATAACGGAGGCCCTTAAAATGCCGCTTAAGTGGCGTAAAAAGCCGGCAACACAACCAATGCGCGGATTGTGGCGCGGTTGTTCCATGGGCGACGGTGTTCTCTTACCATATAGGAGACCTACCTGCATCTTTCAGTGGAAAAAGTTAAGCTTAGAGAAGGTAAAATAAAAGTGCCACAAATTTCCTTTTTCGTTATACTAACTTTTTTAGAGAATTTTTGAAAATATATCTATAGTTATATAATATACGCCCTTTACAAATACAATTCAAGACAAAGGTATTAGATATACACGCTCGTGTAATATATAACTATAATTCTAAATAGGCGAAGGGACCGGCGACTCCTCCGTGAATTTCCCCTATTGTTTTTTACATTACGAACAAAGCAATTGCAAAGCTTTCATATTGCAGTTTTACGTAATATCTCAGATATCATGAAAAATGTATTATGCCTTTCTTGTCATCGCTTTTCGTCGCAAAATGACATTATAGTGAATAGATGAAAGCAAACATTTCCTTTTTCCTTATAAACATCTATTTATTAAAGCCTTATTGGCTTATTGGCATCGCCAATCATGATGATGATGATGATTGGCTTATGTATTTCTATTGATGAAAAAAATATAACTGCAAAATGAAACTAGAATTATTATAATATATGAAAAAAAATCTTTGATATTTTCATCATAGCTGGCTGGTAGCGATGTAAAAAAATATGTAACAGATGTCATAAAAATACGGATTTATTGTTAGTAGAAAAATAGTTAAAAGTAATAAAATATTATTGAAGGGATTGTAAAAAGTTGTATGGTATATAAATTGTAAATATATATTATAATATTTAATAAAATATCTTTTAGAGCGTATTTTATTTAATTTACGATTCATAATTACACCTGAGTATTTACTCAATCCTTACCAAATAATATAGCTGTTTATTAGAGCTTTGAAATTGCCAGTTAACATATGTTTTATGGGTATTTAGTTTCAATGAAAATTTGTTAGGAATAAAAGCAATTTTTTCAATAACTGAATAATATTTCATAATAAATTTACGTATTTATATAAATTAGCAATTATGGAACACTATAGGCATACAATCTTATGTGTGATGCAAAAAATACGAAGAAACGTAGACATTAGGAATAGATTAGTAATAAATAAACATAGTCAATGAAGTCGTGTATGTACATCACACCATTCTTTGATTCGCGTGAATGACGATTTGTTACACGCCCAATGAATATAAAGTACGTTCATTCATGATAAATAATTGATTAAATCACATTTTTTCCTGTATTGTTTAAAATCGTTACCAACAATACTTACTATTACAATTTTAATAAACACGTCAATACAAGACTGAGAGAGACAAATATTAAAAAGAAAATGGAATCATAATTTAGACAAAGATTCGATCGAGGACGTGAAAAACATATTTACAAAGAAAAATAGCGTTTAAATTAATTTTCGTTTTTAAAAACATCAAAGTTTGAACTCCGATAATTACTGTATTCATAGTAACATAGTACAGTCAAACCAGGACAAGCGAGAGTTCAAGGGATCACAATCTCATTCTCGCTTTTCACTAACCCGAGTTTCTCGCTGATGCAGGCACATGGGTAGCGTTTCTCCCTTATAGAGGTACGCAGCAAGTACGTACAAGTCACCGTCTCCAACGCATTTAGAGCTAGCTTCCTTAAAATGACCTTTATTTCTGTTTCCGGAATCTGTGCCTCATCTTCACTGTCATTTCCACCAATATAGGTGTTCACACAATTCTTAACGATATCGTCATCGGTTTGTTTTCCAGAGGTATTTAGGTCGTCGTCAATTTGAACGAAATCTTCGAAGCTCGGCATTAACATATTGGATTCGTGAGACACAAGTTTAGTCCATTCCTCATTGCTAGGTCCAACGTCAACATCATTTTCCTCTGGCAGGTCTTACTCATTTGTACTTTTATGTTCCACAAAAGTTAAGAATGGGTCATAAATGTCACACGTGTTATTTGTACGTGAGAACTGTCCTTGAAAACTTGGGGTACGTGAAAACTGTCTTTGAAGTCTTAGAGGTACGAGAGAACTATCCTTGAAATCTTAGAGGTACCTGACAACGTCCTTGAAATTTTAGGGTACGTGAAAACTGTCCTTGAATGTTACTGTATGTGTGTATCTTTTATGTATGTATGTATTTTTATTGTAGCTATATTTCCTCCTAAATAAAATAAATGAATAAAGCTCGACTGTCGCGTATAGAGGTATAAATAAGTAGCAGTCTCACTTACGGAGGTCCATGAGCGAAAAACGACTCTCTCTTACAGAGGTTTTTGATTCTCGCTAATAGAGGTTTTGGCATCTTAAAATCTACCAAATACGGGTCCTGGCTATTACTCTCACTTATAGAGATTTCTCACTGATCCATGTTTGACTGTAGTAGGTACTTGAAATTTTGCATCTTTCTGAAAAAATCATTGTATATATAATCATTGTGAATTACCACCAACAGACTTTTACACAACCAGAGATAATATTTGTAGACAACATTTGGTCTTAGTTAGTACCAGTAGACTAGTAATATAATTAGATTTATGAGGGCTTTAGAAACCTTTACTCTGAACCTGAGTTTTTTCTTGTATCTTTTTCTACTTCTATTGTTTTGGAGTACATTTTGATTAAATCTAGTTCAGATAATAATAAAAGTGAGTCAGGCCCTAATTTAAAATGATATTGAATGGATCAAGTTTCAAAATACAGTCGGTCCAATTACTGCACATCAATTATTATGAATTAAAACTGACTACACAACCGCACTGTGACAGCATCTGTGTTCGTTTAAAATCTAGATTTGTCTAGATTTTATTATTACATTGTATACATCATAATATTTTTTTATACTTTAAAATACTAAATAATTCGTTCTCAAATATAATCTGAATTCTTATTATATTATGGGGTAATATCGTTTCTTACTATAGTTATATTATTTTTGTTGATTTAATATATGTTCTTAAAGATTATTAAGTTATTAAGTTTTAAGATTAAGTTGTAAAAGCAAAATAAGGCTTTTTATACTATAAATAACACAGTATGGAAGACCTCTGATATCTTCAAATACGTTGATTTTCTAAATAATTCTTTGGTAAACATGAGTAACTAATTCGAATAAAAATTGACATGTTTTTTCTCAATAAAAAAATCAGTTATCGAAATTGTTTATTGAAAAATACAAACTTCACACAGTTGCACATGTTTATTGAATTGAACTTGATGGCGCTAATAAAGTTTTATATCTTGCAGATAGGGTGGTTCATTGACCAGCTTACCAAATCATAACAACTGCAGAGCGAAATTGTATTTTCTTTGTAATAATAATATCATATTAATGTTAACAAAATATCAGAGATTTCTACAAAATATTATGAATAATTTGTTGGGTAGAGATTTTTCTATAGTATGCCAGAACTTCTTAATGAATTTGATTAAAATATGATTTGAAACATGTAGATTGACTTACCTTTAACTTTAATTATTTAAAAATGTGAAAATTCACTTTCACAGACTAGAGAAGGAAGGTATCTTATAAAATAAATCTAACCTAATAGCTATTCAAAATATTTTCATACTAGATTTTTACTAGATTTAGTATCCTGTATGTTTTAAAATAATACAATACGCCATTATTAAACATGAATAAATAAATCCCTTTATAAATAAAGATAAACTATATATACTCAGCTTGGAACGGTACTCGTGTGCGGTGTGTTAGGATAGGTCCTTAAAAGTGCCGCTTAATTGGCGTAAAAAGTCGGCAACACAACCAATGCATGGACTGTGGTGCAGTTGTCCATGGGCGGCGGTGTTCTCTACCATATAAGAGACCCACCTGCTCCGTTGTCCGCTATACTATAACAAAATATGTTTATTAATTCCATTCCTTATAAAATATTGGCACATATATTTGTCCTGTTCTATGGCCTATGGTATCCACTTTGTGTCGGCAATCCAAATTGATTTTCTGATTCAGAGCACGGTACGCAACGGTAAGCCAATTAAACGACTCAAAATGTAATGAACCGTTCATTAGGCGCGCGTCGAATACAAATAATTTAATGTTCAATGCATAAGCACGTAGGTCATTAGTAGTTAAAGACATCAAAGAAACTTTCGGTAGGTTATTAACTATTTACACAAATTATTATTATTTTTTCAAAATATCTATCTTTCTAACTTATATTCATTATACATATTAGAAAAGAAACTATATGAATTAAATAAAAAAATTACGTCCAATAATATTTTTTAGTAAGTAATATTTTAATTAGTTTTGCCACCGATAACCGACAACGAGGAGGCTCAATTAGAATAAGCGGTTCTCCGTCCATAGACCTCCAGCTCTTGAGGGTCACGGTTACGTTACCGGCCTTTACCGGAAACGTACGGACTTTTTTTACTAGTACTGCATTAAATTACCGTTAAATTTAAATCAGTCGAAATCAAAATGTTGTAATATATATTGAATATTGAACTCGGCTATCTGTATATGCGATAGTTTTAAAAAAGTTAATCAGAATAAAATGCAAATAATATTTCTCTATATTCCAAAAATGAATGTATATATTTTTAAACGAAATTCTTAATAATCTACCGGAAATCACCATTTTCCATTTCCTATCGCTAACGACTTTTACACCCTTGTTTTAATTTACATGTACGGTACAACGTTTTAAGAATTGCAATTGTATTGAGCTCACTAGATTTATATCATAGAAAAGGATTTAAATCAGTTTACTTGTACCATTTAAAATTATTATTTATTAAGATTTATATTTAAATTGTTGTACAAGAACAAAATTATTACACTTATCAAAACATTTTCGCTTTCAAATCAAAATTTAGATGAAGTGTGTTACACCGTTAATAAAATAGACACTACTTTTGATTTATGACTTCTTTATTGTGCAACTTGATTAAAGGGTCTTTGATCTTTAAATTTAAAGAAAATTAAATTAAATCAGTGAATTTCGAGTAATGGTTGACAATAGAGTTAATACGGAATCTATTGACTCTATTTTAAATGTATTTTATTCGAAAGGATGATACTTTTTCACAGTAAAAACCTATTTTGTGAATCCGGCGAAGAATATAGTCTTCGCATTCAGGACTTAAATGGAGGATAACATTCTGATGGTTTTATAAGTAAATTAACTACAAGGTTAGTACTTACAAATAAGTTCAAAATAGACGACCTGCTTTCTAATAGATCACGCCGGAGTGAGTCAGGTTGGGGTGACTCACCGATCTCGATAACAAATCCAGACTCAATCCTAGATGTCTGCCAGAAAACGGAACTCCCAAACACTAACAAAAAACTCTGTACAAAAAGTTGGATATGTTTTGTTATATGTTAATGAGAAAAATATAATCGGATACATAGCAAGATTGGTATCAGATTCATTTCCAATGTTTAAAAATTAATATAACGAATTTTCATCATTGCATTACTATAAATTTGTACGACGATTATGTATTATAACTATCTTCATAAACCAGATTGGCTATTATAAGATACTAGAACCATCGCAACATTTATAAGTTGTGGTGTTTCTAGTATTGTATGATTATAAACTTATATATTCATATATTTTTGGTATAGCGAACAATGGAGCAGGTGGGTCTTCAATATGGTAAGAGAACATCGCCGCCCATGGACAACCAATCCACAGTCCACGCATTGGTTGTATTGTCAGACAACCAATGACCAGACAACCACTACAACAAAGTAGAAACGCTGTTTCAAGTACAAGTATCATTTCATGCTGAGTATTCTGTGAGCCCATGGCAACATTTCGTACGAGCTGGTTCAATTAGTGCATCAGCATTTACCGTAGCATGGCTTTTCCACGGGTTTTTTCTAATAATTACCATTAATATTAAATAGGTTAGCTATAATATATATATGTATGTTGAGTGCTTACAAGATCGGTGACGAACTTCTACAAAATATATACCTCCTTAAAAAAATACATAAAAGCAAAGCAAATTGTTGTAGTTATAAAGTCATAATTACTGCAGCACACTAAAAAGTAAACAGAAATTATGAAGGCAAAATAATATGTAAAAACTTTCAGAATTTTTAAAGAAATCGTTGGGATGAGTCAGTTTTGATAATGACATCTGAAATTTTCAGTGCAATGAATTCTATTCGTAGTATTGAGAGTGAATCAGGTGATGACTCATCTATTATTATACTTCCTTCAATAATTTGTGTCTATCTTGACTACGAATCTTGAAGCCAATCCTAATATCCGAATATTAAAACATTTACAGATCCTAGCAAACAGTGTTATACGGCACACGCAATGTAAGGATTTTTTTGGTAATTTGGTTGACAACTTGGTTCCGATAATGACGTTTTATTAAGGATCTATTTTAAATGATTTAAAAAAATGTAATATACCCCATAATTACCGAAGACAGTTTATTTTCGAAACGGTGAAAGATTTTTTCAAAACCATTATGTAATTTCAGAGCTTATTCAATCAAAAAGTAATTATATCTTTTTAAAAAATACTTATGTTATTTTTAATTTTATTTTTTATAGTATAGCAAACAACGGAGCAAGTGGGTCATTTATATGATAAGAGAACAACGCCGCCCATAGACAACCACGCTACAGTCCGCGTATTGGTTGTGTTGTCGGCTTTTTACACCACTTAAACGGCACTTTTAATGACTTCCGATATCCTCCCTCCCTCTGTGAAACACAGTACAAGTACTATTTCACACTGAGTTTACTGTGAGTCCGTGGTATTACTTCGGATGAGCTGGCCCAATTAGTGCGTCAGCATGGCTCTCCCACGGGTAAAATGTAAATGAATATTATAAACCTGAGAAAATAACTATGTATGTTTGCTATATTGGATAACAATGGATAAGTATTTGTCTATAATATCTATGTCTATAATATCTATACTTATATTTACGCTTTTAAGGGCGCCAAGACTAGAAATAGAATAGAATCAAGACAGATTTTCTTGATTCTATTTTGATAAGAAAAGATCAGGGATTAGTTATAATATATTTAATATACGTAGTTAACACACCAATTGCTAACTTTTCATATAGATTTGTATAAATGTTTTGAACTTATACAGAACGTGGTACAAAAATAAATCGTTATGGTGAAATACGAGAATTAAATTTAGCCTTTCCGTCTCACCTGCACGGCAATCAGAATTTAGATAGGGAAATCAAAAGCCGTAACATACTTCTAAAAGCAGTAGAGTCTTAAAATATTACAATTTAATCTATTGAACGTTTAAATTATTGAAACAATTAAAATCAATTCCACTTCTGTAGTTTACAGAGACGTAAAATGCAAAATGCAACTTACGATGCGTAGTTAGGACCTCGAGAAATCACATTTAGAATTGTATTGGCAATTTTATACTCTTACTTAACCAATTGTACTTAAATTAAATGAATTATGTATTTTCCTTTAACTTTACCTTTAGTTATAACTATAGGTTATTTTTTCAAAAGTATTTACTTGCATTGAATTGTTAGCCAACTGGACTGCTGAAACTGTTTGATAATAATATAATTAAATCTAATTCAACCAGCGATGTAGAAACCGGCCATGTGTTCCTTCAATAAATTATTATGAGCTAATGAAAACCCTTTGATATCGTAATGAAAGCAAATATTCATTTTAAAAACTCATTTTTATACCCTGCGTACGTATTATGTTTAAATTTATATATAAAAGTAAAATATAACGACCTCATCTACTTTAGTAAACGATTGAAATCGTCTATAGCTCATATAAAATTTATATATTTTTATTCTGTTGCGGACAATGAAGGTGTGTCTTCTATATGCACTTTGAAGGGCCTCAGAAATCCCTATTCACTGCGAAACATAGTACTAGTACCGTTTGAAGCTAGTATTCTGAGAGCCCGTGGTATCACTTCAGACGAGTCGACCCAATTACTGCGTCAACATTTGCTTCAGCATGGCTATTATACCATGAGTAATTAAAAATTAAATCGTTTGTTTCTTTTCTGAGATTTGCACGTAGAAACGCACAGATTATGTAGGATTTAATTATTTTACTAAAGACGATAGAAAATCATATATCGTTAATGATATTACGCAGCCATCATTTGTAGTTGTTATTAATTCTAGTATCGATTTAAACAGATATAGGTTTAATATTACAACTAGTTGTTCTATATTAACATACTTGACAGTAAAATACGTACTTGAACGCCTGACTCCATAGTTTTATTTTTGCAAATAACTGACGTTATAAAAGAGGCGCTTTTCATCAATCTAACGGCAGTGTGACAGTACAACTTTATTAATGTTTAAATTCAAACGTTCTGTTTTCGTAACACCCAAATCTATATTGAATTGGTATTATCAATTGATATTTATGATAATGGGCACTTTATTAAACAACTTGACATGGCCCAGGGTGTCGCATTTATCCCGAATACAAAAGATCTAAATACGATGGTAGGTCAAGTGATGGAGCCCGGACGTGAGGATTTAACAAAGGATTTTTTTGATATATATCGTGACACGTTGGCGGTTAAGTTTATTAAAAAAGTTTTTAATATATTTTTTTCTAAATCACTGTTTCTATATCCGATATATTTTCAACTGTTTTTTAAATATATAAACAGTAGTCTACTCTCTGAGACTCGTGTATGTATGTGTAATTTTTTTTTCATAGTTTGCATATTATGGATTAGAAGCGATCTCTGTGCCAAGATTTTATTGTTAGATAGCTCAATTTATGTCACGTGAGAGCCAGGTTAATTAAGAGTTGTTCCAAAATAAGGGAATTAAAAAAAAATATTTTTTTTTAAGTTTAGGAAGATTTGGAAGGTTAAGAAGAGAAGGAAGTGACTTCTATTTAATATAATTAAGGCCATGTAAAACACAATTTTTGAGATAATTAAACCGTATTCTATAGTTGCATATATGAAAGCACCTGTTTAAGCTTATGAAGCTTTTGTATTCGGTTTAGTGAAGCGTGCGCGCGCGCACTGGTTGCGCGTATACGGCGCGACGAACGCGCATCGCGAAATTGAACGTATGTCATTACGATAAGGTTTTTTGTGTTTTCATTCTGAGCAATATTCATACAACTTTATAAAATATTTGGATTAACATGCATCTTTTTTAGTTTTTACAGTTAAATTTGTTACGTACCTTTTATTAAAAACGGATTTATTTTTAACTTACCTTATGTTATTACTAGTATCTTCATATTGTGTATTTTGCGAGCGATTATATTACTTTAAGTATAATTTATTCGTACTTTTAATTTATCAATATATTTTCTTTTTGTTTTTTACCTGCGTGAATTATAATTTAAAAAAAGATTTAAAATAGGGTTTTTTTTTCTTATGGTTAAGCAAAAGTTGAAACTAATATAACAGTAATATGAAATATTCATCTGCATCTGGTAAGCTGTTTCAATAATAGTACACAGAACACTTATCCAGAAACTGAGCTTAGATTAGATATAATATTTTTAGCTTATAAAGTGTAATGTAATAACGATACTAGGATATGCATAAATATAATTAATCATTTTTAACAATACTTTTAAATTATCAAAGATACTCCATTCAAATCATTCGAGGACTGAACAATAAATTGCAAACCTTAACGATTTATTGTAATGTAAAAGTATTGCAATACTGACAGGATTTATTAAGAACACGTGTTTAGGTGCGCGTGAGTGTACTCTTAATTTATAAGACAGATAACAGACATGTAAAGGTTTAAAACTCTAATTGGTGATTTTTCATTGAATTGTACAATTCTACAGATAAATCGAATTAAAGTAGTGCCGTAAACTAAAAAACCATCGGCATTGGCAATTAAAACAGACTGTCACAAGATTAAGGGATCACTCATTTAAACAGTTCAATAATGTTTTGAAAGTTTAAAATCTATTCAGTTTTAGTTTATTCGAACTTAAATGTTAAATAATAGTTTATATGGAGTAGAATTATAGAAATAATACCCTTTCGATTGCTCAAATGGGTTTTTTTTTGGGTTTTAGAAAATCTGATTGTAACGCATTAAAACAATAGGTGAAACATAATCTAATGATATTTTGAAAATATTTTAAACTTGTAAGCAGTTACAAATATCAACTTACCCAGTAGTTAAGAATTAGTTATACGATTCGCTTCACTTTGATAAAAGGGAATTTTCTGAAAATCTATTTAATTTTTAAATGGATAGTGGGTGGAAAAGCGTTTTTCCAATTTTTAAAGCTATTTTCATAGTATCCGCTTAGCGGAACGGTTGTCTATTGGAGACGAAATCAAAGCGAGACGATGTTGACAAATGTGGTGCGGCGTCCGTCCAAACAGTTACCTACTTCAACTATTTATAAAACGCAACGGAAACGTATAAATGCTCCGCCAAAGATGATTAGGTTAACTATAGGCATTTTAATATCTGCTTACCGTTTCTAAGATTTTGGTAATGAATGTTTATATAATGATAATTAATTAAAAATACCTCCCTCTTTAATACTTTTGTAGCTAAATAAAAAATCTTTTTATATAGACTGGGTAACATTTTGGTGTTGCTTAATCCTAAAAAATCTAAAAGAATCTAAAAATCTAAAAGATTTACGTACAGATTATACTGTCTGTATACTTCGCCCATTTTAAATAGCTCGGCGTATTATAGTTCAAATGGTCTTGTACCATTATGTTTATTTGTAATAGTTAAATTTGAGGTATTGTATTCATATTCAGAACGGGTTTTGATGTCGTGACAAAATTATAATAAAAACGCCCTACTGTGTCTAGTAATGACGTATTCGTGGTTATTTCTTTGTGAAATTGTGCTTTTATGATTATGTCACAAAGTTCATTGCTCTGCCGTACCTTCCGCGCTTATAAATACTCCGTGTCGATTTGACAGGCGTAAACAAACAGATCGGATGTGGACTGGTAACACTAACTTTTATGAGCTTTAAACCTTATTACCGCAATTACGCCACACTAGACTAAATATAGGTTATCTGAAACTTGGAACTGATTGTGTTATTAATTGTACTGTGCTTACATATGTTATATTAAAGTTATATATTATATTATTTTGATAGCATATGTATCACGATATCTTACTCTCAGTAAAAATTAGTATATTAGTATGGAGATTTAATTTGAGACACTATGGGCATTCATCACGAAAATAATATATTTTGTCGTTTTGCCAGTGTCATCCACGAGTTCAAAGGCGCGCTAGAAACGGCTTACGTCCGTTTTACTATCTTTTCAGCCTCTGAATGGTAGGTAACTTCATACGTGTCGCCTTAAAAGTTTAAATATTTTTTAATAATTTATTAACTTCAACATTTGCTACGTGATTTAATATAAAGTAGGAAAATAATTACACAAACAATCCATTTAAAATGCATATTATTTTTATTTTTTTATTCTATAGCGTAAAACGGAGCAGGTGGGTCTCCTAAACGGAAAGAGAACACCGCCACCCATGATCAAGCGCGCCATAGTCCGCGCATTGGTTGTGTTGCTGGCTATTTACGCCGCTTGAGCGGCACCTTTAAGGGCCTCCGATATGCTCACTCTCTGCGAAACACAGTAGAGGACCGTTTCACGCTAAGTATTCTGTGAGCCCGCGGTATCACTTTGGACGAGCAGGCCCAATTAGTGCGGCAGCATATACTTCAGCATGGCTCTCACACGGGTGCGACAGTATTAGAACACTCGCCCGGCTACTGTCAAGCCCTTCCAGAGACGATGATCCGGGATTCGAACCCTATATCTCTCGCTTCATGGGATACTTATAAAACCATTAAGCTATGACGCTCTCAAATATTTTATTATTTTTTGGCCAATTTACACATTATCATTATAAATAACCTATATGTTAACCTACGAGCTATATTATTTCGAAGTTTAATTAAAAATCGTTCTGTTGTTTTTGCATGAAAAAATAATAAATGTCTCTAGGATTTAATATTTAAATAAAGACCTTAAGTCACACTTCGGCTAAACAAACCACCATTATGTTAAAAACCGGTAGGTGTTAGTTGTGCCTACACAGGTCATAATTACCATAGGCCATACTCATAGGGTAAGTATGGTTCTGAACTTGCACGTGGGAGATGTGAATTGATAGAATTGACTAAATCCTAAAGATTACTCATTTCCTAATATCGGGGGTCATATTGATTACTCAATTTATCATCATACCTACACAAATTGCTAAAATTATTATTAAATGAGTACAAATTAAAAAAAATTATCTAAATTTCGCCATTTTATATCTTTACAATTATGAAATTTATATTTCAACGTCGCTTAATACGACTATCAATGTCTATTTTTGAGATATTTTACAAACCACATTCTCATCTCATTTAGTGCCTACATAATTAAACAAAATAAATTGGAGACTAAATATTCCACCCACCGATCTGTACTTACTCATTGTTCTAAGCTTATTTTAATTTCAATGAATTGTATGGCGCCTACACCTCTGATTATGCATTTGTGGGGGGGGGGGAGGGAATGACATTGATTTAAAACATTTTTTCTTAAGAGGAAGAATGTAGTAAATAAAAGGAGTAAAATAACTTATTGGTGCAATCATTGAAGCAATTCACGTTACATGCAATTAGAATTTTATTTTATTGAATTTTTTTTTAAGCAGTAAGCTCACTCAGGTTACGCAAACCGCTACACATGGACCCCCAACACTTGCAGGGCCACAGTTTGTGGCCCTGCAAGTACACTTTTATTTGAAGGCTCCCAAGTCATATTGGTTTCGAAATACCTCTGCAGGCAGCTGATTCCACATGGTGATGGTGCGTGCATATGCCTTAAAAAACTCTTAGTTGTTTAACTGACAAACATCGAGGTGATATGGATGAAGATGATTTTAGGCCAATACGTTTTAATAAACATTTTTATTAAGTAACCTAGATTATGTTGAAAATATATTTCATTTTGTATTTTAATCTAGTCATATAATCATATTCGCTGTGGTCTCATAATTCAGGTGTCGCAAAGGAAAAGCTAATAATACGCAGCCAGTTGTTTGTAGGTACAAATGCAATACAAATACACGTATGTACTATATGTATGTAATACAAGACTGGAGTTCTCATTTAAGGAATATTAAAGGACTTGAAAAATAACTTTCACCGTTTTGGTCTTATTTGTAATTCAACACAGACGATGATGCCAGTCATCAATTTCTTTAACATTAGCAAATAAACAATTGTATACTAAAATTATTATTCAAACAAATTTCTTGTTGAAATGTGTGTAAATGAAAATTCGATTTGAAATTATTTATTTCTGTTTCGATGCAGGAGAATCTTTAATGTTTCGAAAAGCATTGTTACTTCTGTTCCGAGAAATTTTCTTAACTATTCAAGTAAAACTTAGGAAGAAAATTGATATTTATAAATTTACAATCGCAATTCTGTATAAATTTCGTTTCCTCGTCGTACTGTGACGCAGTGTGGGCAGAGGCGCCTTACTAGAGTAAATATTCCCAGAAAACTTTATCGCACTACAGACGGGGCCATTCATTCATGGACTGTGACGCGCTGCTTGACTGTATACCGCAGGTATTTGTTGCTTTAAGGAAAATCACGCCATAGAGGTCAAATAAAGTTGGACTACCTTTTGGATAGATGAAGAAAATCATACAAATTCTGTATATTTTAGTTAGGTCTGCTCCGAATTCTGATCTATATATAAGTGTAGGTTATTATTTTATTTATATTGCTCAGAATGGAATGTGTTTTTAAGAAGCACTTATCAGTGATGGAAGTGTAGTAAAAATGATACCTACTTGCATCCGGGCGCCGAGGTCTATCCAGGGTTCTACTGATGATGTGACCAGACAAACCCGCTCTATTGTTCAGGTAATTTACGATTATATAACACATCTGTAGACATCAATTGTTAATGATCCTTGTGGTGTAGGTTTATAGAGGTGCTACACCAAAATGTTGATTTCGAGGTTTATTTAATATGATTTACGTAAAATGTAATTTATTTTAAAAATAGCTTTATAAAGTGACGTAGCATAAGTAATACCAATAGATTATCACAATTTTATATTTTACTGTTTACACAAAGTGTAAAAAGTTACAGAAATATTTTTTTAAAAATAATAGTTAAAACAATAGTAATTAATTTTAGTTTTATAATTTCTATGTCAGTCCAAGACACTAATTAATGGAAAAACCTCACAATCTCTTACACAGATTACATATCGCTAAAGTATTTTATTCAAGCTGATTTCAAGATTATTTGCATATTATATTACTAAGGAAGTGCCCTACTTCTCACACAAAAGGTCTGGAGTCATTGTTGTTGAATGAGCCATACAATTGTTCCACCAGTGCACATAGATCAACAGGCGGCTATGACTTTGTCTGCGTAAATAAGATAAAACATAACCATTTAACATATCGTCGTGTTTATACATTATACATGTATTTTTTTTTCATTTTCTAACATATATTTTTAAGAAATAAACATATTAAATACACAAATGACCATTTAAACTCAGGCAAAGGGGATTTCGGATAGTGTATAAATTAGTTAAATTGTGTTACTACGTTGGAGCTTGGCCAAAATTATTCCCAGCCTACGCGAGGTGTGATGTTTACGTTCAACTTTACGCAGAAACAGGAATATAACTTTTTACGATGCTTAAATGAGGTCAGGTCATGTATTAATGAATGTTATGAAATACCCTCATTAGCATTTATGTCAGATTGTGTTTCTCGTAATTAATATTCAGACTACCCTCGTCGTGTAAAAATTCTGCACATCCTCGTAAAGATAATATGCAGTAATACATATGCACTAAATATTATGAAATAATAATTCATTATATTTTATTGTTTCAGTGCATTATTTAAGAATTCACGCGCAACTAAATTTCAATTCTCTTCACGGGCGAGTAATATTACAACTGTCAAATATTAAAAATTATATTATAAAAGCCGAAGCTAAAAAGTAAAGTAAATAATTATATAATAATACTAATATATTATATAATAATATTAAAATAATATAATAATAATACTAGATAATATTTACTACAGACGTACAGGTTACGATTTAAATGAAGATATGTACCACTTATTATATATATACATGTAATTGTACTTGAAACGGCACTTCTGCTGTGTTTCGCTGAGTCAGTGCGGATATCGAAGTCCCTTAAAAATGCTGCTTAAGCGACGTAAAAAAACCTGAAAACGCAAATAATGTGCCGGCTGCGTCGCGGTTGGTGATAGGTGGTGTTGTTCTCTTACATATAGGAGACCTCTGCTCTGTTGTCCGTTAAACCATAAAAAAATATTGATTTGACTCTTAGCTCAGCTCAGACGTTGTTGTAGTACAGAGGATATCATAAACTTCATAATACTCTGCAATAATTGACAATGACAATAAGCTCAAATTACTGTAACATTGAAAGACTTCGAGAGCTCTAGTAAGCATATCTATATTTCAATGCTTAAATTTCATCAGAATCAGTTCAGTTATTGAAGCATGAAGGCATTACATACCAATCATGATCTAATATTGATTTATGTAACCTTTGCTTAGCTTAAGAAATAAGACAATAACGTAATTTAATCCATCTATAAACGAATCTATTTTGAAGCTGTAGATCTATTACACCATTCGTCGCTTAGTCGTAAATTACAAGTCATTTACTTGAGAACGGGGGAAGGATAACGATCATTTGCTCAACTGATGTTACGGATCTGCGTCATCTTATATCTTCAAGGTCTATGAAAAACTATCATTGATAGCTATATAATATATATTAACAAATAATATACAATATTTGCTTCATTTATAAACTAATATATGAAGTGAAAACTTTCTACAACTTTTTCAACATTATTATAATATGACGACACTTACAAAGAAATGAGTGAATGTCGTTCCTTTGTTCATTGACTGTATAGTAATAATAGTGCCCCTTAATCCCTTATAAAAGCCCTTTCGAAGACACGATGTAAGTAATGTAATATGTACAATACTTGTATCAATTTTGTGTACAATGAAGCGAGAACTATCGGGTTTGAATCCCGGTCCGGACAATTATAATTAAATTTATAATTTATTCGGTCTGTAGACGGGCTTGACAGTGGCTGGGCGAGTATCTTAGTACAGTCGCATCCGTGGGAGAACGCTGAAGCATTTCCTGACACATTATTTGGGCCGGTTCGTTCGAAGTTGATACAACGGGCTCAAAGAATACTCAGCTTGACACGTACTTCTACTGTATTTCGCAGAGTGAGGATATCGGAGACCGTTAAAAGTGCCGCTAAAACGGTATAAAAGTCGGCAATACAACCTATGCGCGGACTATGACGCGGGTGTTCATGGGCGGCGTATGCCATATACCATATAGGAGACCCAACTGCTCCGTTGTCCGTTATAGAATTTAAGGAAAATCCTAATAGGTTATATGTATTAAAAGCGATATCGACTTCATAAAGACGTCATTATTGTTATATATACCAAAAAACTAGTTGAATTAATAACTTCAATAATTTACTTTTAAAAATTAATCTCGAGCCATTGTAAAACCTCGCCGCCCGTTGAGGTCAAAGACATGGAAATGACGTCACTGCTTGTAGTCATTTATAATCTTGATTCTAGACTGACCCACTTGTTTAGTTTTATAAATTAGTATTTAATCTCCTTGTCAATTCCAATTATTATAAATTGGACAACCAATATTTTCCATCTGTTCCTATTACGTTAAGCGTTTTTTGTTGACAGAATTGTATTGTATGCGTATTTTGTAGACAATGTATTTTTTTAACATTAAAAAATATCTTACATATCTGGTGTACATACGAAGAAATAATACAAACCTGTAAACAGATAGAACATTAATGTTTATTCTTCTATAAATTCTATTTTAAATAACTTTTTGTATCGTTTTTAATATCATTCCGATATTAAAACATTTCGTTCCAAGTTCTGAATAGCGGTAAGCGCGGTAAAATTTAAATAAAGTATATCGGTACACAACCTTAGTAACCTGATACGAATTTGATAAAAAAAATTAAATAAATTATCAGTAATTTTACTATATTTTAACACTGATTTTTAATAGTAATAATAAAATTATTCTTTCATTAGTAATCCGAATTTCGATGTATTAATTTTGATAATAACATGTTTAAAACTATTGCGTAAAAATTAATTAAGATGCTGTATATAATGTACAATCATTTCTGCCACTAATTTGTCAGTAATTTGTAAGATTTAAGCATTTTAATTTGTAAATATAAATAAAATTTGCGAATTCTTTTAAATTACTGGAAGACCCAAAATTAAACTGTTACCTAAAAAACTACATTATTGATATAAACATTAACATTTACTAAAAATTAAGACTTAGAGAAGCGCATGTAACGAATCCAGTCAGAACGGTTTAAAAAATTAATTTAGCAGAAAGTAAGTAAACAATTGCAAGGACTTGCGCACACATTGCTCCCTAGAGATGTCTATACAGTTAGAGTTGTTTATTTTCCGGGGTAACCGCAGCCGAATTAACGTATATAGGGTTTCTATAGAAATTATTTGCTATGAAAATAACTCGCCAGATTGAAATTCATTATAACTGTAGCGGAAAACACTGTTTTTATAAGGTAGCTTCGCACCGGCTCAATTTGTGATTCTTGCTTTTCGTATTTTACACAAGCGATCCCTACTTTGCTCTTAAGTATTTTGTAGGCGCTTCCGGAATTATGTTTAAGTGACGATTAAATTGTTCAATGGCGTTGAAGCTTAAAATTTTCTAGACTAATAATATATTTTATGGAATCAACAAAAGATTTTCCTTTTATATTTAGTTTTTATATATATATATTTTTTTTTAAACTGAAGTATTTCAAAATAAGTAAGCTCTATAATATACTATATATAATATACTATGTATAATATACTATGTATAATATACTATGTATAATATACTATATATATTATAATATATACTAAATATCTATATATAATACGCATTCCGCATACTTAAGGGAAATGAAAGATCAAAGTCCAAGATATAAATTGCAAGAACACTCATTTCACTAAGGCAAACAATCGCCGCAAGAAACTCGGTATGTGATTAAGACGTTCACTGGTCTAACATTCAATCAGTCAATTCAGTTGAAAAAAAATAGTGAGAGATAGGATTTTTATTTTTTGAATAGTTGACCTTCTAGATCTACTCTTTCTATATAAAGGGGACCGAACAAATTTATTTACGCCACTGCGCTGAGCACAGCTGTGAGAAAGCCTTTCGCAATAAAGCGATGTAAAATCGGCGACATTAGCACTTTCCTAGAAATAAATGCTCTTTTCCTGAAGGAGATCGCAGCGGTTCAAGATAGTAAACGGCCCAGTTAAGTAGTAGTTTTAAGGTTAAAAATACTTTTAGCCATATTTTATTATTTTTATTGAAAATTGAAAAATCTCCATAATACTATTCCCAAATTTTAATCTATTTATTATTTTCTATAATTTAATCTATATATTATATATATATGAAAAAAATTGTTAGAAAAATATAGGAAATCATTCCAATAATATTTTAAATGATTTATTTGTTAAATTTAATATATTTTTATTTTATTTTCTGCAATTGTATCTATTTACAATCTGAGTCCACAAATGATCTATAAGATCGTACGTTATAAGAAGTTGCTCGTTTATTATCAAAACGTGATTTCTAAAACTAGAATTTAAAATATCCAGTTTAATAAATTTTATTTTCGAATAACATCCAATTTATTTGAACACGTTGAAGTGGGAAGGATTTATATATACTAAAATACATTTTTTATTGAATGAAATTTTACAAAGACTTTTTATGGCGGTGTCAAATTGAAGGTATAAATAAAGACTAGAGGGACACACTCTTCATGTAAATATGAACTATACCTAACTAGGCACCGCAAATTAGCATGCCTACCGTCTTATGGTTTTATACTGCCAACAATAACTTCGAGACCCTGAATCTAATAGTAATTCTAATTCTAACATCCAGTCCATAAAACCACAGAGCTCCGAGCCATGACCGGCGTCTTATTGTCGCGACTTCACCACTTGCCCTCATTCCCTGCAAATTGACGCAAATATGACTTAATCCTTTTAAGAACACACTTTACTACATCACCTTGAATGACTTCGCACGTTCAATACATATATTATGAGATAAATTGATATCTACACAAATATAAGCAGAACTAAATTGTTATTGTCATTGAGACAGGGAATATATAATGTTATATTTCCTAGCTCTGGGGATTTGAAGAATTACTTCATCGTTCAGTTTATTTTCCCGTATGAGAGCAATGCTGAAGCATATGCTGACGCACTTATTGGGGCGGCTCGTCCGAAGTGCTACCACGGGCTCACAGAATACTCAGCGTACTCATACTTGTACTGTGTTTCGCAGAGTGAGTGAGGATATCGGAGACCCTTAAAAGTGCTGATTAAGTGGCGTAAAAAAGCCGGCTACACAACCAATGCGCGGACTAAAAAAAATCGTACTATAAAAAACTTATTTAAAATTTGTGGCTCTGTCAAATGCCAAATGGCTTGTCAGAATTAAAATGATTGACGTTCTGTGATATGGGCTTTATAGCACATAAATTTAATTTATTGATAATAATGATCTTACTTCTTGCGTGATTCATAACCAAACAATGGTTGCTACATTGTAAACTGTTATTCATTTTTAAACGTATAAGATAAAAATACATTTTACATGGCAGCTCGTAAAGAAGTGTGTAATATATTAAAAGCTTATGTATCTATCCGAACAATCAGATTGAATCGTAAGTGTCAAACAACTGTTGAAATTATACTGTATGAAAACACCGATATTATAATTAAATAAAACATATCGAATAGATCTTCCAAATAATTCTTCTTCTAAAAATTCTTCTTGTACCTAAGATTTCAATTACGTCTTTGTAAAAATAAACCAGTTAATAAGGTACAATAAGTTTTTAACGTCTTTTTACCAGATTTAAATAAGTATAATAATATGATGAATTTTAATTTTAAACCCACCTTCAAAAGAAACTAAAATTTATATCTATTTGATTTTATTTTGTTAAGTACCTGTTTTTCATTGAACATCAAGCTCTTATCTCACGCTCTGTGTGCGTCAACAGACGCCGAGTACTAAAATTTTAGTGCACCCTTAGCAGCTTACTCTGATTCATAAGCATCGCTCTAACAAAGGCTACCCAATATCTTCGCATATAAGTGTTAAAGCAGGTTCTAAATGCGAAACTGTTTCTAGTATCACATAAAATGTCGATAATCCTAAATCTTCTACCAAGTAAGGAATATTAAGTCTCGTTATGTTTTGTAAAATTTCCGTACCTTAAAGTTGGATAACTAACTCCAAGATAATCAGTAGTTTGCTTTCGGTATTATGACCTCGGGACAACTATTGTTTTGACAGTTTTCTAACAACAAAAACCTCGTGGCTAATGTGGTATTATATGTTTATCACGAAGCGAGAGATGTACGGTTTACCCGGTCCGAACAATTATAATTTAAATATGAATTAATATTCATTCTTTGGAAGAGCTTGACAATGTCCGAGCGAGTGTCTTAACTAAGTCGCACCCGAGAGAGCCATGCTAAAGCATATTCTGACGCACAAATTGAGCCGGCTCGTCTGAAGCTATTATATCAAGGGCTTACAGAATATTCACTGTGAAACGCTACGTGTGCTGTGTTTCGTTGAGTGAGTAAAAAGCAGGTTGTGAGTATGAGAGGTGGTATACCATATAGGAGACTCACCTGCTCCGTTCTCCACCACACCATTAAAAAAACACTTCTAAATTACTTAAAAAATACCATATAATTCACTGACTTGTTTTATGTATGTTAAAATTATCAAGCTACGTTAAGTGAATTCATTTTTAATATTTATAGATCTACACGGATTGGGCGAACCACTATTTGGAGAGAGCGCGGTCCCGGCGTCGAGTTGGTACTTCCGGGGGCGGCTTAGCCCGGGACTGTGCTGATGGGTTGCTGCTAGCTGACGTTCTAGAAGGTGTCACTGGACAGAAGGTACCGCGAGCCCATAGGAAACCACGGAATCCTCAACAAATGGTGAGCTTATGAAAATGAGATTAAAATAATGGTAGATACTATATACAATTAATGTCCTAATCTTGGTGAATATTATGTTTTTTTTTGTCATTATACTAGTAAGTTTTAATATTTAAGCGCCAATCCACAAGTAAGTGAAAATTAATACCATAATATCAGTCTCAAAATCTTCTGGATTGATAATCAATCGCAATATATATACCTAAAGTATTGTACCATCACAATAATAATAGTGGTACATCCTTCTATGTAAGGTTAATCGCAGGAATAATTTTATTTAATCATCCATCCCATAACAATGAACGTAATAACCAGACATATTTGCAATAACTCTTAATTATCTTTAAATCAATAACCATCAATATTTTTAGTCTTTAGTCGACAACGGAGCAGGTGGTCTCCTATATGGTAAGAGAACACCGCCGCCCACGAAAAACCACAGTCCGCGCATTGGTTGTGTTGCCGGTTTTTTTAAGGGCCTCCGATACTCACTCACTCTGCGAAACACACTACAAGTAACGTTTCACGCTGAGTATTCTGTGTGCCCGTGGTATCACTGCGGACGAGCCGGCGCAATCAGTACATCCACATATGCTTTAACAAGGCTCTCACTGGTTAAGCTTTAGAATGTATCAGCGATCTATAGATGGAAACAATAATTAAAAATATTGTGTGGTTATAATGTATAATGCGTTTACATTTAATTTAAAAGAGTATGGGTTTTCAGTTTAGTGAACTATCCATATTTCATTTTGAAACGATGTTATATTGTCACCAAAACGCATATATTATTCCAAAAAGTAATAAAAACATAAACACACATTAAGCAGGTTTTAGTTTAGCCTAATTTATATGCATATAAAAATCCTTAATAAATTATAAGTGAGATCAATTGACAAAGGTTTGTTAGGACAGCTAAAAATGAAAGCGGCTCCCGGATATTTTGTTTGCTTGAAATAGCTATCAAGTCACAAATCACTCAGGTACAAACCCATATGGCCTACCTCTATGTAGTTGTCAACAAAGTGCTGACGTCACATTGCATTTGGTGTATTCTATTTCAGTACGTGCTATGAAAGCTTAAAGAGTATCTTTCCGTGGAGTTTATTGGTGGTGTGTGGATACGTTTATGGGATAGGTAGCCCACAAACCTAATACTAAAACGCTTCCGGCATGTAAGAAAGTGGTGATAAGATTTATTGGTTCCCACTTGAGTGTAATGATAATATTCTATAATTACAGACCTAATGTGCTTTTACCGTCATTAAGCACGTAGCAATGAATAATAAATCATAATGCTACAACATTCTTACCTCACAAATCTATTAGAACAAAAAATTGGCTGTGACTAATTGAACATTTTAAGCAATGATATTTTATAAAACTGATATTACTTACATTGTGTTGTAGTATTATACTCTGTAAGGTTTCAATCATAAGGATTAAAGGAATTTAAAAAAAAACTCACCTTCAAAACTTGTAAGTAGGCTTCATAAAAATAATTTTTGTAAAGTATGCCGCTAAGTGGCGTAAAAAATCAGCAACACAACTAAAACACGGACTGTGGTGTGGATGTCCACGGGCGGTGATGTTCACTAATCATATAAGGATATGTGTACCATAGGTATATAACTATAAAAGGTCGGTGTGAATCTGCAAATGAGAAATAAAAAAATAAACTAAGACGTGCACGTAACAAATTTACAATTTTATTGGATGTCAGATCTTAGCCATGAAGCAGTGATCACTGAATAGGAACTAAATCATAATGAATAAATTCAAAAAATGAAATCTAAGCAAATTATATTCTTACACGAAACTCGAAAGGCATTCAAGTTTCAAACAATGTAAAACGTTTTTTGTTAGCAGTATAATTCATGTCCATAATAAGGGAATTTATGGCTAGGTGTAACATTCCTGTTTGTGTACTCAGCTCAATCGGAAGTATTATTAAAGCAAGTGTTGAACGATACGTGTTTTGTAAGCTATTGAGAGGTTAAAGGCGTCTTATGTTTTCTCCGTCACATTGCAATGTTATAAAAAAGTGAAATTGTTGTGTGCGCGATTTTAATATAGCCGCAAACAGTTAGTAAGAATACATATAAGACTATACAAAACAGCCGTGAGAGATCAATGCTGAAGCATATGCTGACGCACTAATTCGGTCGGCTCGTCCAAAATGATACCACGGGCTCACAGAATACTTAGCGTGAAATGGTACTTGTACTGTGTTTCGCAGAGTGAGTGAGGATATCAGATGCTTTTGAATATATGTCGCATGAGCAGCACAAATAAAGCCGACAACACGACCAAAGTCGGACTGTGGCTCGGTTTTCCATAAGCGGCGGTATTTTGTTACCATATAACCGACCTACCTGCTCCGTTTTCCGCTATACCATTAAAAATATTTATGTAAATATATGTTGACATATTCATGAAGATTTATATTTTCAGATTTTGATGAGCATAATCATCAGTTCTCAAAATTTAAAATATCGGCCGCTGTACCGTGTTATATGACTACATAATAAATTATTAAACTTTATTCTGTTTCTTACACGCTGCCGAGTAGAATTGTATATTTGTTGTTTGTACCACATCTATAATTATTGTAAAAACCATCTATCATGTTTTTTTATTGACTATCATCACACTGTGTATGTACCTATCTATTACTATAAAAATTTATCGATGTTACAAAAACTTCAACAGTAGGTACTTCTTGAAATTTATCGGCTTCCTAGGAAAATTATATTTTCAACATTTGAAATAGCTGAAATAAAAATCTAGTAGTAAATTTCAAAATTTTGTCAGCTTTTCTAATACATAATATATATTAAATTACACAGAATTCTGCTAAGCGGCGTAAAAAGCCGGCAACACAACTAATGTGCGGCTTGAGGCGCGGTTTTCTAGGCGAGGCGGTGTTCTCTTACCATATAAGAAACCCACTCGCTACCTTGTCCACTATACCCTTAAAAAACGTTATATATGTTTATATTTAAATGCAGGTATGTTATTGTTATTATCGATCTTAAAACCCTTCTTATACTTTCCCAAATTAAAGTGCACAAACAAAAAAAATCATTATATTTTAAATTTTAACTGGTGTCGGTAAGAATGTAGCTTTTAATTGGATTTCATTCAATTTTGAATGCACTCAATAAAACCTATTAACTCAAATATAACGGAATCTTATTTATTGATATAAAAGAAAACGATCAATCAGTATAACTAAATTCATCCCTGCGAGTTGAAAATATCTATTATCAATGAAAGATTTTTTGTGTGGTCCTCCAACTAATTTACTAAGATGAATTTAATGGTTCTTATATATAATTATTCCAATGGTTTACGTTTTGAAAGAAAAAATGCCTTTCTTCATTATCAGCCTATTAAAGTCTACTGGACATGGGCCTCCGACAAAGATCACCCTTTTTTAATAGCTACATACACTAATTCGTAATTTAAATGTATTTTAAATAAATTATAATAACAAAATAAACATTGAATTGATAACCCTATATTTCAAGATAAGATACACAGACACAAATGTTTAGTCCAAAGATTTTATTTTAAATTATAATTATTTTATTTAACTTTTTATTATTTTCTTGCTCGTTAGTAGAAATAGTACTTTACAATATATATATTGATATATATATGTGTACTATATATAAATAATGGCAGAAATATATTGGTTCTATCACTTTTAAAATCATTCAGTTCAATTACGTATACAATGAAAGCTTTCCAATGAAATCGCTGCATTTATTTTGAATTAAATGGTACAAAACACTCGCTAATAATAGGTACAATCGTTTTGCGACCACCCGGATATAGGCGATAAACATCGCAGAACTTAGGTACTATAGGACATATATTATATTTACTAAGCATAAGTGAGTTGTTGAAAAAGTGCCGTTACCCTCAGAATTAATTCTCATGTGAAATTAAGACTGTTGAAAATTCAATTAAAAAATTCAACATTATTCACCAATTATTGGATAAAATGAATAAAAATAATGGAAGGCGGTTTTTATTCCTCAAATAAATTAGTTTATTAAGCCTTAGAGCTTCAGAGTGAATAAAAGGCATATCTCACTAAGGTGGACTACGGACGCAGCTATTGTGATTCTTTCGTAAATATGTAGTTATAATATTGTCAATCAAATTGAAATATTCTTTCATCATTCTTAAAGTTATGAAAAATAACTGAAAATTAATAGCAGAAGACTAAATAATATAATAATATCAGAAATATATATACGTACGTAATGCGACACGCTGAAAATTTTTCACCAACGTTCAAATGTAAATTAACGAAAGTGAAAATGGCTTCTTCAATTAAGCGATGTGTTAAATGTTAATTACACGATAATTCGATACATGCATCTTACGATTTAATTTCTTTAAGCTTGTGGAGTGAGCTCATTCGCGCGTCGAGCGGCGGCTCAGTCGGACCGCGCTTATGTCTACCTACTGATGTCCGACTATTGGACTGAACTTCCAGTCGATGTTTTATCAAAACAAATTCAATATTTTACGTGTATAAAGCGTATTTCTTGTATACTACTGTTGTGACTAGCAAATAAATTGTTTGTGGAATTAGATTTTTTTGTTATATTTTAATAATAATTTGTCAAATATATTTGTGTGTGTAAGTGATATATTTTGGATTAACAAGACGGCAATAAGGTTGGTTTAAATTGATTTTTATAAAGTTATCGAAGCCTTCTAAAGTTATTATAAGCCTCTCGATCGACTTGCAATATAAGTCCACTTACATTATAACTTAGAAGATGTTTAACCTAGTTAAGCCATCAAGTAAAGTTATCGCTACTTCTAACTACCTTCATAATTTGAAAATACTATATCTTTCTTAGATATTATTTATTATAAATACGGGATTACATCGTAATTAAAAGTATAAATTTAATAATACATATTGTACTTCTTTAACATTAAATGACTGAGAATAAAATCTAAATTAAATTAATATTTTCATCTGTGGGAGAGCCATGCTGAAGCACATGCTGAGGCACTAATTGGACCAGTGCATCCGAAGTGGTACCACGGGCTTACAGAATACTCAGCGTGAAACGGTAGCTGTACTTGAAACGGCACTTCTATACTTTGTTTCGTTGAGTGACTGAGGATATCGGAGGCCCATAAAAATGCCGCTGAAGCGGCGTAAAACGGCGGCAACACAACCAATGCGTGGAGTGTGACGCGATTGGGGATAGGCGACGGTGTTATCTTAACATATACCTGCTCTATTGTCCGTTATACCATAAATAATCATGAATCTTATATCACATAGTAATATTTTTGTATGTGTAGCAACCATTATAACTACACAGAATGCTGATGTAGTTTAATTTGCCATACAGTGGCAATAAATTGTACATCTGTAGAAATGAAACGTACTCGAGTAACTTTTCACACGTACTAATGACAATATTAATTGTGCGTGTGTTCCACGAAGCGTACATTGTATCAGATTTTTGAGTGCCGTTTCGGTGTTAAAAATAAACACTTAAAGCACTAAGTGCGACGCGATAAGATTATTTTAGGTTCCGTAGTTACACATAAAATAATATTTTTTAATACTTTCATTAAAGTGGAATCAGCAGAATCTGTCAGCAGAGCTATTTCAAAGCCAATACGATTTGGGAACCAAGAAAAGAGCGTACCTATTAGGTCGGCAACGCACATACGACTTTGCAAGGGCTAGGGTGTACATGGGTGGAGGACTCGCCTCCTGTTATTTTGCCATAATTTCCATAAATAATAAAAAAAAGTTTTATTTAAGAAAATCAGTGTAGAATATCAATTCAATAATTCACTTGCGAATTCATCTCACATTAAGCAGCGTTTGATTTGAATGGTCTTAATACTCGTGACATTTCACGGTGAATTCACTTCACTATATAATTTCTGCAGGCGAAATCTTGAAATAAGCATAGAAAATAATATAAAAAAGTTAAATAATAAAATAAAATTATCTCTACATGTTAGCTTTTATAATCGTTTAGAATTGTTTTAGTTAGCTATTTTAATCACAAAAAGATACATTTTTCATTAATTTAATTTTCATACAACGAAACGAACATGTATGCTGTAAATTGTAAGATAACGGATTCCTACGTATTTTTATCCTGAAGATACGACACGAAACAGATGTTTTATAGTAACTGATATGTTATTTATTATTCTTCAAAAAATGGTTAGAACAACTGTTTTGCATGTAATGCATAAAGTTTATGTTTCTAGTGCGTCTGTTAGTTTTATCTGTAAAAAGATAAAAGAAACGTCAATTATAACATAATAATATTGAGGCATAGACATCCGATCCTAAAATATAAAATTATATTTGCAGGGTTCAAATTCAAAATATCGTTTTGAATTAGCCTGCTCTTAACCAAATCACCAAAGTTCGTTGTTATGTAAATAAATGGCTCTATATTCTAAGGAATCAAATCACGATTTCTGTGATTTTATAATTCACGATATCATTTGTAAATTTCGTTTCTTATTTAAATATTAGTGGACTAGTGTACTCGGCAGAAATCATCTTGCCACGTACGCCACCTAACGCGTATTTTTATTACAACGGTGGGAAATAAGCACGAGGCTCACCTATGGCAAGCGGTCCTCCTCCCATGGACACCCATATATATATATATATATATATATCTAAGGCCATTTCATACAATATAACATTATAAATGATGTATGAAGTATATTATTGCAAAGTTTCTTTAAAATTCGTTCAGTAGTTTTTGTGAGAAACAATAACACAGCATCCCATACGTACAAATTATCGCACTTATAATATTAGCAGGAATTGTAATATACAATATTAAAATTAAATCTGTGTAAAGATCTTCTACAAAAAGTACGCGCGTGCCAGAATTCTCGCTTCAAATGAAATTTATAAATTATTCTGCTCTCCTGTTAGAATATTTCGAATAATATTTTATCTATCATCATAAAAAATAAGAATTCCATTCAAATTAAATAGTTTCTTAGCAATTCATAAGCATGGACGTGATTAAAATACTATACGTGTATAAACCGTAGGATCGTAATATGAAAAAGTCGACGCCTTAGGCGCCAATCATGTTTCGCCTTGAACTGTCGGCCTCAAGGAGCCACAGATTTCATGTCAGGGAGTTCCACCGGTTAACATTTACAGTACTAAAGATGAGTTTTAAAAGCTACTATGCTTTTTCACCGGGTACTAATTCATATCTGACCACTAAAATAATAAAAAAGACACTTTATTGCACACGAAAGAAACGTATACATGGTTGAAAAATGTGAAAATCAAATCAATTCAATATATCGCTCTTGTGATATTATATTGATTATGTACATAGTATATACGCTTAAATTGAGATTACATTGACGATAACAAAATGGTTTTTAATAATAATTTTTTACCTTCGTTCAGCAACGGAAATTTAAAATTAAAATTAATTACTGTCTGTCAAAAAATTGACAGCCCTATTATTATCTACCTCAGTACGAAAAACCAGATCACAAGTGGCACACTTGATTAATAATACTTTAAAGTTTTTGTACTAGCACACATAGCGAAAAGGGGTCAACCGCACTCGTTAATTATGTAAATAACTGTCATCAAGCACCGATATTCATTATCCATTTCCGATAATGATATTAGCACTACTGAAAGCTAAATTTTATTTCAAAATATTGGCACAATCGTATTGAATTTCTATTTAAGCAACGACCCAACCGCATTACACTAACGAGGTAGACATTCTTGCAAAAAAACCGACTTGCCCGACGAGTATAATTTTGTTTGTAGATTGAAATAATTGACGCATTTTTACAGTACAAACAAAAACAAATCTCGTTAGGCTTAGATTTCACACTTGTTCGTATCTTAAACCTCTATTTATAGTTATACAGTTTCCTTAACTAACTTTGCATAAGGAATATTTCCATGGCATTGGACCAGATTACTCGGAACACTGACTCAAATATGTAATTGAAAACATTGGTCATAGTCTATATTCTCTTTATTCACAATTACTTGAGGTCGATCCACAGATTCTGCGAAATATATATTCATAAATTTGAATCTGTATTTATAACTGTCAATCTGTTAGAAGGATAAAAATTATATTCTTAGGGTCACTTCTGCGGCCATTTTAATCAATATTCGTTGAAAACGTCTCAGCAAGTGAGAGTACCATTACCTTTACGTATTATCTCACGCAGTGTTCCGCAAAGTGTTTTCTGCGGGACACTGGTGTAGCTTGGATGTAAATAGGTGTGCTTTGGAAAATATTTGATGCTCTTATAAACTTATTTTAACTATTAAAAAAAAATTCTTGGTACATATATATGGAACACACGAGCGAGAGATTTTTGTTGCATTGTCTTGGTACTTAATAAATGTTGATAAATTTTAATAAATAAGTATTGATAAATGTTTACATAAGATGTTTTTTTTTTGTTTGAACACAAAGTTTGCGGAACGCTGATCTAATGCACAGTTGTGCGGCTGGCCGTTTTTTGGCTTTGTCTATCATTAGTTATGGTGGTCGTAATTACCTTCGTTATTTATGTTGCATTACTCACAGCATGGTATTATAATGACATTATACATAAAAACATTAAGAATCTCGCCAAATTAATGCATTCATTTTAAGACCATATACAATATTATTTTAACTCATTTGTTTTCGGTGATTAATTTATTGCATTAAATAAAAACATAAAGGCTTAGAATGTAAATGATTAAGCTCTTGAAAGATAAAATCACAGTTGTTGGTTGTTAATTTGAATTTTTAAAAATTACAGCGCGAGATATCGAAATGTATTTTTACCAAACCTGTCATGATATAAAATATTAATTACTAATACTGTATTTAATATTCAGGATTGTTATTGGTGTTTTTTGTGAACTGGAATTTAGGTCCTCAAATGAATGTATTTTCAGTTTTAGTATTTAGTAATATTTTTATGATTTTAATAAAATGGCGTAGTTAATATTTACAATTTGCATCAAAGAGTAGCGCCTTATCAATGCAGTTCTATACATGGTAGGGCAATTAGATCGAAATGATAAAAGGAATTCGATATAACCCACATTTGCAATTATCTTATCTGACGTAGGAAATGGGCCAAATAATTCAAACTCCATTTGCTAAACTGGTCATATCACAAGACATCGTATCTACAATATCCTATGAAGTGTTACGCCTACAACAATCATGTATACTTTAATTCACAGCTTCATTGGACCAATGAAAATTTTATTTATCATTTGAATAATACATACAATATAAATCCTACGTAGTTAAATCCCAAACAAGATTACTATAACATACATACTGAAAATTTTTATTTCAGCAAAAAAATTAGATAATTCTGGGGTTATTTTTGAGCGCATAGCATTGATACAAAATACCTTTCGCTTCCATTTAAAGAGAAAAATTCAACTGTCCCAGTTTGGGCAAACAACAATACCATAGATAATGGCTTTGAATTGTAGCCGTTCGACGGTTCTGAATTTCGCTTCGCAAAATGCTCCATAAATATACTAGTATGCATTTTGCAAGCATTGTCCGGGCTTTAGTGAAATAATGTGGACCTAGTGTAAAAAGTAGGCCATATTTTGTGCATTATTTTTTATCAATTTTTAACACTCGACTAAAAAAACTCAGCCCAACATGCATGCAGCAGCCATGAAATGGCTGAGATTTTTAAAATCTCCACAGGTTGTATAATATGGTATTATAGGAATTTAACACCAATTACAAAATGTTTGCCATAATTCAAAAACTCCTTCAGTTAATAATTTTCAATATAGTGAAAAAAAATTATAATTAATAATGAATTTATTTCAATATACATTTGAAATTGTCTTTGCTTTAAACCTGTGCTAAATAGTTTTATGCTAGAGTCAATTATAGGGCCACTTGCTATTCATTTTATTGGTAATAAAAGTAACCTTACCTTCTCAAACAAAAATAAAATATATTATTTGAAAACCGCAAATATTTGTATTAACCGCGATATTTAACGTTCATATGTTTAAACAAATCATTGAATAATTTCTGTGTCTGAAAATTGGTCATTCTCTTTCATAGCTTCTAATATTGAAATTCAATTCAATTTACAATAGTAAAGCTACCATTGGTTCGGAAGATATGTCTCTACGAGAAGAATCAACATGAAACTCATAGGGTACAATTATTTTTTATCGCCAAATTTACTAAAAGTAGGTATGTTTGCCAGTTTTAAAGGTTGTGGCAGTTGGTGCATATGTAGAAGTTTCCATGCATCTTTGTTTTCTATGTATGGGTTTATGTTATAATAAGGTTTCTTAATTAAAGTATTTTGTACAAGATTCTTAAATTTACTTTCTCTAAGTTCAATTATCTCGTAAGTAATTTTATTATATAAGTGAACACAGCAGTTCCCTAAGAAAGTATGCAACCGTGAAAGACCCACGCTGAAGGATATGCTTACACATTAACTGCTTACACCGGCTTGTCCGAAGTGGTACTACGGGCTCAATACTCAGCGTGAAACGGTACTCATAGTTTGATTCGCAGAGTGGCCCTTAAAAATGCCGCTTAAGCGGCGTAAAAAGCCCGCAACACAATCAATGCGCGGACTGTGGTGCGGTTGTCCATGTGTGGCGGTGTTCTCCTACCATATACCGCTATTTTATCCTTATTCCTAGTATTAAAATTATGGTGGTCGCAATATAACTTGAATTTATGAAGATTCTTGAGCACATAGATTACATTTTCGTATACAATAATATTCTGAGAAATTGATTTACATATCGCATGTCTCATTAATAACCCAACCAACCCAATCAAAAGTAAGAACTTAAAATTGTTACCAACGAAATTTATATTAATTTAATGTTATACAATTGTATATAACCAATGAAAAATACGTCATAAAACTGGTAAATAATATGTTCAATTATTGTGAAGAAAAAAATATTATCATAATTCAATAAATAAGATTTTGACATAAATAATGAAAATGTCTTGCAAAATTTAAACGGCGCATATATTCACGAATTGTGATGAAACTGTCAAGTGAGCTGTGAATTTTAAATATATTTTAGTGTTTTGGTCATAAATTGACTAAAAGGCCTTCATTACGTGAATCTTAATGGAGTTTGGGAAAGTTGTTAATGTATTAACGACAATGGATGGGTTGTAAGTTTAACTGTTACGGGAATTAACTGTCCGTTACTGGGTTACTGGTTAGTTAACTGGCTGCAGCTTCTTCCATTAGGAAGTTCGTTTTATACTAAATTTAACTAATGTAATAGTTTCAGTTATATATAAATTATATATAAATCTTTATATTTTACATCTAATCTTAGTGAACTGAAATTATTTCTAAATCCCAATATTTAGTTAATTAATTGATTTAAACTAGATGTAGATAGATAGAGGAGGATAGAATGCTAGATTTTTTTTAAGTATAGCGGACAACGGAGCAGGAGGGTCTCCTATATGGTAAGAAAACACCGCCGCCCATGGACAACCGCGCCACAGTCCGGAAATGTTTTTGTTGCCGGCTTTTTACGCTATTCAGCGGCATTTTTAAGGGCCTCCGATACCCTCATGCACTCAGCGAAACACAGTACAAGTACCGTTTCACGTTGAGTATTCTTTGAAATCACTTCGGATGAACCGGACCAAATTAGTGCGTCGGCGTATGCTTCAGCATGCCTCACTCTTTGCCAGAAGGAAAGTCAAAATCAGAGACATATTAATTGAAACATTATTGAAAAGAATCGTAAAAAATAAATCGGAATAAAAGCCTTTATTGTTATTTAATAAACTAGATAGAGTTCGTGATTTCTTACTCAACGGATACTATATTTTTAAATTGATTGAAAAAAGGTTCTTTTAAGATCTTTATAGTTCACAATGCAATTTTATGGTCTAAAAGTACTTATAACTTATAATTAATCCTACCACACGGTACGAGTTGTTTTAAAATCTAACAATTTTGTAACGTGTTAATCATACTTTGGTATGTATTAAATAATAAATTGAGAAATATTAGGTATACAAATATATATACGAAATATTATGTAGTTAAATCTAAATTTTGCTAGCGAAATGTCTTCAAGTAAAATTAATATAAACCTGAAGTTTAATCACAATGGCCGTGACAACCTTTCACACACCTATAATTTACTACAAAATACTTTTAGTATATCTCAAACCGTTCAAGGTGTACAATGAACATAATAACGGGTTATTATGTATGTCCGTGTGGATCGCGTGACCGCCCATCACAACATACATTGTTCTGTAAATTGATATCTTTTCACAAGGTACACCCCATAGAAGGGGACTTAATCTTGATTTATTATTGCCCTAAGAAAGAAAATGCTAAGACAACCGTAAATCAAGTTCCTACAAATATTTGAACGATCTCTTATGAAAATGCATAAATAATAGTAGTACCTACTATATCATTTGAGTGGAATTAATATTAATTCGTTTCTATATATGGTAGTTGTTGAGATCTTATTCAACTCCCTCCAAAACGCTTACAATATGTTTCTTACGCTTCTTAGTGAATTTATAAAAAGGATATTATTCTTTATTTTGTCAATTTTTAGCATCATTATATTCTCTTACTAATCAATAGAAATTTAGGAGTCTGTTTAATGTTAAAATTACATTAAATTTTATAACCAACAGATATATGTTCAATGTTATATCTCGTACAATAACAATAACAATCCTATCAGTCTGCATTTATCAATAAGTTAATTTAATATTTTTGGATTTTTCAATTTACCTTGATATTAAAGTGTTGATAGCACAACAGTTTATAGTTTGCCGTTAACTGCAATGTTCATAATTGGCGATATAAGAGAAAGTAATAATGCTTAATTTCTGTTGAATATTTATATACTTTAAGCCTATACTTATCATTACCAAAAACAATAAATCAGTGTCATGGACCTTGGAACGGAGCAGGCGTACCGTTTTTCGGTCTGACCAGTGATAAATAAAGCTTATTTTTGTATATACACATATATCCTTAATATAAAATTAATATCTTATTCTTAAAAACGTATCACATCATGTTACGTAATTGTTTCAAGGATTTAGAACAGGATTACAATTTTGTAAATATTTATGAACAAGCCTTGAACTACATTAACTAGAATATGACCGTTGTATGGGATGAAGAATCTTTAAAATCAAAGCAAGTTACTAAACTTATTAAATGCGTTGCTTTATTTAAGTATCCTTTCAAATGACCTGATGAGTACGCCTTAGAAACATTTATGTAAATCCAATCAATCGTAATTAGGGAAAATATTAAATAAAAGAACACTTAAAATACATCGTAAAGTATTTATTGCTCCATAGAAAATTGTAGTAAGAGGTCTAGATTACGCGAAAGCCGTGACTCTACTTCGACACACTGGATTTACACAATGGGTTCGTTTTTATTTTTATTAAGGTTATATTACAGATTGAAAGTATTATCAAGTGTGGGAATGAATTTATTGAAGCTTTCAGTCGCTATAAATAATATGCCTTATATTCGGATATATTACGGGTTTATTTACGGATTTTTTTATATTATACCGGACAACGGTGGCTCTCTTATATGGTAAGAGAACACCGCCGCCCATGAACAACTACCCCACAGTCCGCGCATTGGTTATGTTGACATATTTTTACGCCACTTAAGTGGAATTTTTAAGGGCCTCCGATATCCTCACTCACTTTACGAAACACAGCACAAGTACTATTTCATGCTATGTATTCTGTGAGCTCGTGCTATCACTTCGGACGAGCCAGACCAATTAGTGCATCAGCATATTCTTCAGCATAGCTCCCCCACGGGTTTGATCGTATTAGGACATTCGCCCGGCCACTGCCAAGCCCTTCCAGAGACTGAATAAATTAAATAATAATTTATAGTTATCCGGACCGGGATTCGAACCCGATAGCTCTCGCTTCATGGTAGACTTATTAAACAACGAAGCTCTCAAATTATTTTATTTCTTATGTATATAAATTATACATTTTTGTATTATTATATATATGTGGATTTAATTTTTTTTAACCGTGGGAAAGCAATCATGCTGAAGCATATGCTGACGCGTTGTCCGCTATAAAAAAAATAAGTAAGCCATAGTTACGTGCCATGTATTTTTTCTCTTAAATTTTCCAATAATAATTATTTTCAATGCGAATATACCAGTCCTTGTAAGTTCGGACAATGGCAATTGACATTGATCTCATTGTGTGATTGAATGTCTTAACACAAACCTTATACACGTTCATATCAAGATCAAAACAATAAAACGAACAATTATAATTTTGTCTCTTAACACTTATTCTTATCGTTTACGGCACTGAAAATCATAATAATTAAAACTAACCAATTCAACCTTGCAGAAATTGGTAAGCTGGCAATTCAATTTCTGTTAATCTATTTACTTTGCAACATAATAAACTCATGTTTCTAATTTCATTTCCATCGAGTCCTGAATCTTACATAATATTATCTATATTTGGTGTGTTAGGTACAGAAAAGGCAGTTTACTTCCGGGCATAAACGAATGTTGTATAATTTGTTTATTTCTTACATGTACACCCAAAAGATCCTACATGCTAGCCCTAAGAATGAAATACGAACCAAAATTCTCAGATAAATAAAATTTTAACATAGCACTATTACAAGGGTACTTAGAAGATAATAAAAACACAAATAAAGTTATAGAAACGATATCAAAAGGGACAAAAAATAAAGTTCAGATCATTGATGAATTTCGCGAATTGCATTCAATATAAAATGAAGATAGGATTTCAAGGAGTCAATGTTTTCATCGAGGTTTAAAATGCAACCCAATCTGTTAAATAGGACATAAATAAATACACAGTCTGGACGCTATATACAATGGTAGTAGTTTTCTAGGGATCCTAAGTTGCGGTGTTTTTTTTTAGTATAGTGGACAACGGAGGAGGTGGGTCTCTTATATGGTAAGAGGACAGCTCTGCGCATGGGCAACCGCGCCACATTCAGCGCATTAGTTGTGTTGCCGGCTTTTTATGCCACTAAAGCGGTATTTTTGGACCTCCGATATCGTCACTAACTCAGTGAAATACTGTACTTGTACTGTTTCACGTTGAGCATTCTGTGAACCATGCCTTCTTGTCCCAAGTGATACCACGGGCTCACAGAATACTCAGCCTGAAACGGTGCTTGTGCTGTGTTTCACAGAGTGAGTGAGGATATCAGATGTGCCTTGAAAGAGCCGCTAAAGTGGTGTAGAAAGCTAGTAACAAAACCAATGTGCGGACTCTGGCGCGGTTGTTCATGGGCGGCGGTGTTCTTACCAAATAGTAGACCCACCCGCTCCGTTGTCCGCTATAGACTAGAGAATAAAATAATAATGACGGGATTCGGTAAATACTGTCATTAATAGAGTTTCTCAATTACTCAGTACTAAGGTTAAGGTTAAGGTTTTACTATAATACGTTATCCTCTTCTGTAGTTTGAACTCTTTAGCAGCACAACTTTCAATTACGCCTAGAATGAGAGCTTTGAAATATAGAGCAGCGTCGATGCGAGGCCTGGGCAAGCCACCATTGGATTAAAATTAACAACACGCATCGGTCTCTTTCGTAAGAGCAACAGCTGGCGTCGGCCCTTAAAAGGATTGTCTACATCTCATAGGTCACCGGTGCAATGCATTGTATATCCTTTGATTGTTATTCTCATTTACTGTGATTTATAAAGTTTCAACGCTTAAAAAAGGAAAATCAAATATTAAATTGTAATTTATGCGGTTAGCTATAATTATGGATAATTCTAAGACATGATCGATTTTTTTATTAATGATGATTTATTTATATAGAAGAGGTTTTAATAGTATAAAAGTATAACTATAGCAAACTTCAAAATGAGAAGAGAAGAATTTATGAATCGTAGACGTATAAAATGTTTCAATATGAAACTATGTGTGGTAGAGTCGCGCACAATGGCACGCACGCAAAATGTTGATTTGCTTGATATTCGCGTTGCGTTTCTTGCACTCCGTCTGTTTTTGGCGGCGAATTGCCTTCCATTTAAGTACGACGCGATTTTCATTGTCCCGCCAAAATTAGTTTTTGTATCAGATAAGAATCTATGGTATGTGCTATAAATATTTAGTGAGTAAAATCGAATTATGAAAGTGTAACAAAATTATATTTTTAATCGTCTACAAATTTGCGGCCCGGAGATTTAAATTATTTTACAAATTTAACAAGGAATTTTTTTATTTAAAATTTTATTAGACTATATAGGTAATTGTTTAATAAAACAAACTATATTTAAAAATTAACCAAAAGGGATTAAATAATGTATGCCATTATACATTTTATTGCTAATTAACAAAAAAATTATAGCGATATATGCCAATAAAGTGATAATAAGACATGAGTATCTGTGAATAACATAATATATAAATTCTAATATGAAATGCCATTGAGAAAGTATATTTCTCTACAAATAACATGTTTATTATTTATACAGATATACTTCGTTTATATGCATTAAGTGAATATTGTATGATAAACAAATAAATGATAAACAACAAAACAATATTGATGTCATAGTGTAAACACATTTTTTCTTTTCAGTTGGAGAACGTGCAGTGCTGTTTAGATTTTCTCCACACCCAAAAAGTACAAGGTTTAGAACAAGTTACCGCAGTAGACATTAGAGATGCTAAGCTAAAGGCAGTTTTAGCTTTATTTTTTGCATTGAGCAGACATAAGCAAGCTACTAAACAACGAGTAGCGCCACCTAGCGGCCATGCCCCGAACTCTGTTAAGACCTCATCTGAAGATGTTACATTAAATTCCGTCCAGCGAATAATTGGTGGCAGCAGTGGTGATGATATCCTGACCGCATGTGGAAATAACATCGACATGACCACCTTAACAGCAAATAGGTATGTTTTGAAATCTTGTTCTTTAAAAATTTTAAATATATACGTAATATAATTAAGAAATATAATTTATAAAAAAAAGTCTAATTTGCGCCACCTAGTGACAAATTATTGATTATTGAAGCGTGTAAAATACATATTTTTGGTAAGTGCGTAATATTTTAACAGATGTCACTTATTTTAATGACGTTCTTTTAATATTATAATTAAAAAAAAAGTGGATGTCAACAATAATATTATTTAAGAATTAACTCGGTCGTTTACAATTAATTATGTTATAATCTTTGAAAAGCTACATTTAATTTATTCTTGTAAAAAGTTTCCACACACCAACTTATGTCAGCCCTCTTGACTCCGGTCAACATGACACAGACAAAGCGAGGATGTCGTACTAGTCTTACGAGATTAACAAGCTATTGTTTGCCTACCTCAATAGGCTAAGGGGTTGTGGGTTCAACTATACTAATATTTTAAGTGTTAACTTTTATTACTCAGAAAAGATAGCAAAGTCGATCTCGTTTTAAATATTTTTAGGTTTGATGAACTCGGTTACTGTATGGCCTTTTTTTATGGTTATATATATAACTGTTAATATATAATGAGTGTTATATCTTACAATTCGATTACCAAAATTCTATTTTTAAAGGAATTATTTCTGCTTGTTGCAAAAATATCTATTGATAACATTGTAATCGCAAAGTAAAAGTTGTATAATATATCAAATATCATACATACCTTAAACCTCGGGCGGTGTACTTTACAATAGGATAGCTTTCCTTATTGGTTAGGTTTTCCTTTTAAGGAGGTTGGTGTGATCGAGCCACGATCGCCGTAAATGTCATCTTGATACATTCCAGTGCATAAAAACCATTGGCTTTTTACATGTCATTTTAAAATAAGAAGATTAGTTATCTTTTCGGCAGGTCATCTCGGCAGGTCATCTACTAAACAAATTCTATAAATTTCAATAATTGTACTAGAAAAGTGTTTGAATAAATGTACATCCCTTTATTCTTAGTATGAAGTCGACATATAAGCACAATATTTTTTTTAACACTAATCAAAAGTTGCGTTATTGAAGAAAATGCCGCGGTGAAGTTAGTTGCATTTTCTTGTGCGCTAGCGCATTAGAAATTGCGTAATCTTAGCCATAAGTATTTTTTTGACATCAACGACTGTTATAATTAAATCACGACAATTATCAAGTGATTGTGATTTCTTATGATAAATGAATTATTTGCTATTTGACATTGACATATGAAATTAAAACACTATCATTACATTGTATAAAGCGGATTTATTAGGTATTTTAATTATTACGATTTTAACCTTAATTAGGAATGTAAAAATAAAATTCCTCTTTAATTGAATCGTAAATAAGTGCTGTGTTAAACATAATATCCGAAAGCACCGAGCGAGCGTCGTTGCAATTTTATTTGATTTATTTTTGAATGTCAAATAACGGCGATTTTTTATCTCGAGATGTTCCCTCGTTTGTGTTTCCTGTCGATAAGCGAAGTTTCGTGTTACGCTTAGCCAATTAGGGTCTTTCGGACAGTTGATGAGGTGTTTATAGTTGTACGAGTATTATTCTTATTCTTTAAACATGTGTCTTAACTCTTAATCCGTACCAGATTAGTTACCAAGATTTTTTTATAGTATATCTGACAGCGGAGCAGGTGGGTCTCCTATTTGGTAAGAGAATACTGCCGTCCATGAACAACCGCGCCACATTCCGCGCATTGGTTGTGTTTCCAGCTTTTTACGCCGCTTAAGTGGCATTTTTTAAAAGCCTCAGTATACTCACTCACTTAGCGAAACAAAGTACAGAGTCAGCATATGCTTCAGCATGATTCTCCCACGGGTATGACAGTATTAAGACACTCGCCTGGCCATTGGCAAGCCCTTCCGAATAAATTAAATTATAATTTATAATTGTCCGGATCGGGATTCGAATCCGATTCCTCTCGCTTCGTAGTAGACCACTTAGCTACGAGGCTCTCAAGATTACAATGTTTTATTAAATCCAGTGTCACGTTTAAGGTTTCGTTGGTACCATTTTGCAGAAATCTACCGCAGAGAGAGTTATTCACATTCGGTTTTCATGTTCTTCTGCTAATTATATGAATTAAAGAAAGAAGTTCTTGGCATATATTTTCAAATACAGATATCAAGTATTTAGAAAAAGTACGCTTTAATTTCGCATAAATCAACTATATTTGAAATTATCTACAGTTAAGTTCTGTCAGCAGACGGGATGTGTCACGAATAGTGTTTATTTGGCTGATATAAGGGCACCTAAGTGGCGTGCGTTGGGGCTTGGGCAACAATACGTCTATCAACAAACAATAAAGATTGCTTCGTAGAAGACGGTATTTGAAGCAAATATTAGCACAACTGTCTAGCGAGAGATTTGAGTGTTTATTGTTATTTAAAATTGGGAACTATTAGTTGAAGTGATAATGATTTCTTTTCATTTAAATTCCGTTTCGTTTATTTTATTTATTACAATCATATGAATTCTTAGAGAATTTACTTGTATAGAAATTCAATGTTACACATTGTTTTGTTTTTGTTATCTTTTAAAAGTTTATTAATTTTACAACCATTTTGTATAAATATTTGAATAACAGAAGCTTCTTGATAACAACAGACGTGGGAAATAAGGAAGTGTTGGTAATGAAAAATTCCTTCAGCGTTACCAATGTAATTTGTAATTAATTATTAATTAATAATAATTAATCGTAATTTGTAATTTGAAATTAATTCAAATTTTCACAAAACAGTTTTTTATTCTAATAGGAAATGTAGTAGAACAATATCTCAATATTATCTTGTACAAGTATCATTCTTTTCTCCGAAAGATGTGTTGCAATGTAAGTAAAATGCATTAAAAAAACTAACAAAAGATAACATTTACATTACTTAAATCAATACTATTTAATATTAATATTATTATTTATTTTTATTATATTATACGGACAACGGGACAGGCGCCCGATCGAAAGAGATCAGCGTCGGCCATGGACAACCGTACTTTAATCCGTGCTTTGGTTGCCGGGTTTTAACATCTCTGAAGCGGTATAACTTAGTATGACTCCGGTGTCCTATCCTGACTCAGTTTGTGATATACGACTACTATTTCATGACAAGACATCCTAATGAATGCGTCAGCATATTATTAATAGCCATCATTTTAAATTCTAAATAGTTAATACCTAGTCTTAAGCTATGTAAGCAAGCCCAATTAGTGCGTCAGCATATGCTTCAACATGACTCTAGCACGCGTGCGACAGTATTGACACTCGCCCGGCCACTGTCAAGCCCTTCCAGAGACCGAATAAATTACCGAATAAATTATAATTTGTCCGGACCGGGATTCGAACCTGATACTTCTCTCTTCATGGTAGACTTAACAACTTGATGATCATCGTTATAGTAATTAGATTCAGTTTGTAGGCTTTATTTAATTCCATCAAATTACGTAGGTATGTATTGTCAAGTTTCTTGGCAATATTATCGTTCTTCAGATCCGTTTCGTGTGTTGACATACTCAGATACGTGTAGCCCGTAACTAGCAATCAAAGATATCACTCAGTACAAATAAACCTTAACTCCTAGTAGCTAATACTTTCAACATTATTACATGAAAGCTCGGAATAAGCTGTGACAAATAATTTGTACGTGACGTATTTTTCTATGACTTGCTGGGTAACTTTAACGATCGTCTGGTCACGGATTGTTGAAAATTTCTCTTATTAAACTACACTCTATGTCCTCGTAAATTGCGCGTTATGGGTTCAATGCTTTACCCCTCTTGGTAATAGATGACGATTTTAATTTAGAATACGTATCACGCTATCTTATGGAATTAATATGATATTCAACATAATTTGCAGTCTATAAAAATCAGGTTACTTTGTATAGTACTGTGTAAAGAAGTTATATTGAACACATTTAAAAGTCTTAATTAAAGAACGGTATATATTTGTACAGATTTTCAGTTCCACCAAAGAGTCACGCCGTAATTACTTAATCCTTTTAGACAAAAGCCTTTAACTCCTTGTTGAGTAGCTATGATACCTATGAACACAGTTTTATTTATTAATCAATACAGACAATTTTTTTTGTTGTTGTAGAAATTGTGTTTTCAATAATGGTTCTTATCATTTAAAGAAAAAAATTCAAAGTAATATTCTTATATTGAAGATTAATGATAATTATCAGATATTTTTAATTAGGAATCTTTCTTATAATGTAAAAGAACTTTGTTAAAAGTTTAAAGGAAAATTGCTGGGCTGTAGCTAGTTGTAAAGGATTTTAAAGAAGAAGAATCAATCATTTCAAATTATATATACCCAATTTGTACGTCGTGCTAACGCGTTACTAAAACGAAACGCATATTTTAGAAATAACGATTTAATTTTAGATATCCCGAGAATAGTTTCATCGGCTTCAACTAACGGGGAATTGGTCGATCTTCACCGCAATGGACATTTCCGCATTATTATACAATCGTTAAGTTTTCGGTTCGCAAGAGCTATTGGATTAAAGTATTCAAAATATTTTTTTATACAGATTAACACATATTGTATAGGGCTAGTCGATTTTGCCTTGTGTACTAGGAATGTATTGTTGATGTGATTAAAAGGAATACCTTTTAATCTAGTAATACTAGGAAACATTTGTTAGAAACAAAAGCGAACATCTCCTACCCGTGGGAGAGCCATGCTGACGCACTAATTTGGCTGACTGCTCCAAAGAGATAGAACGGGCTCAAAGAATACTCAGCGTGAAGCGGTACTTGTACTTTTTTGCAGAGTGAGTGAGGATATCGCAGACCTTTAAAAATTCCGATTAGTAAAAAAACGTAAAAAAACGTAAAAAGCCAATAACACAACCAATGCGCGGACGTTAGCGCGGTTATCCATGGAAGGCGGTGTTCTTTTACCATATAGGAGACCCACCTGCTCCGTTGTCCACTAATTTAAAAAAAAGAAATAAGATGTACCTATTTCGGTCCTACTAATCACGGGTTCAGGTTGGTAAGTTAATCGATGGACACTTGGCATTTCTATTATTAAATATATTATCTGCAATTAATTTTTAGTATTTTATTTATTATATTAGATGATCCTCTCTGTTATTATCAATGCTAAAGTTATATAGTCAATTTATTTATTGAGAGTTATTATTTACTTCCAAATTATTTTCACTAGTTTTATAAAAAATAAAACAGTCAAAGAAGAAATGTCTTTATGACGAAAACGCCGCTGAAATAAGAAATAATAAATTCATGCCAACAATGGGATAAATCAGTTGCTTAACTCTTGACATTCAACTGAAGTCCATTGCATTTCTATGAATCCCAATGAGTTACAACAACATGGATTTGTGTTCCATTCTCACGTTGAATCATTCAATCTTCTTATTTTGTTGGCTTCTGTGACTAACGCTCACAATTTTTCCACTGTCCGTACAATTATAAATAGGTAAATAGCGACGCAAAATGAAATAAGAATATAACCAGTGTTCAAAGAAAGATACAAATTACAACCATAATTTTACATTATGACTAAATAATTAATCAAAGACAAAAATAGACAAACGTAAACATGTAACTCAATGTATTTATGCACACATGATACATTTTAAAATTGAATCTGAGTACGGTAATCGTATATGTCAAACGTCAGAATAAAAAACAAATGAAAATTATATTTTTATTTTTCATTCTCGAATGTTGACAAGCTCACAGATTATATTTAATTAGAGATAATACAATAGCAGCTGTCGACAGACAGGTGGGTATAGAGTAAAAATACTTAAGAAAAATTCTTTTGAAAATGTATATTAAGTCAACCCGCGGTTTCATTACGCTAGATCTGCATTATCTGCAGTGCAGCTACTTGGAATTACATTTTCCAAGCGCGAACGCTCATTTGTTTACTATCTCTGTGCTTTTATTATTCGCTTTGAAATCGTCGCGTTATCAAAAACTTTATGAGAATTCGAGTTATAATTAATTTTTACTCCATTATAGAAGAAGACGGGTCATTTCAAACAAAATAACAAAACTGAAATATGGAGATTCAGAAGAGTTGCTATAAGATGTTAAAAGATGAAGTTGATGTGAAAAGTCAGTTTTATATTTTTTTAATTTATTATTTGAGTCACGCATTTACAACGCGGTATTAGGCTTACTCGTGTATATTTGTAAAAATGGTTAGGTAGGTAAGAATGTTTTATCTAAATAAAAAATAAATTTTATATATTATATAGTAAGAATAGGAACTATGTTTATTATAAAAAAAATTATTTTAATAATAACGGCTATTATCAGCTAACTACGAATTCATGTTCCTAGTGAATGGTAACGCGAAATGGGGAGAAGCGGGTGCTTCACCAAACAATCTATTGTTTGTTATGCAATACATAACCATTCACGTTATGGTTTTGTTTTAACAGCCATTGCTTGAATTAATTCGACAATTATTATAGTCTTCTAAATAAATGCTGCATAATAAACTCTATTTCAAAAAAGACATGAACTTATATAATTAAATTTATATGCTAAAGCATCAACACGCATTGCGTTTTAATTATTTTTCTTGGGAGAACCATGCTGATGCATATGTTGACGCTCTAATTGAGACGGCTCGTACGAAGTGATACCACGGCCTCAGAGAATACTCCGCATGAAACGGCACTTGTACTGTATTTTGCAGAGTGAGAGAGGTTATAGGAAGCCCTTAAGGAAGTGCCGCTTAAGCGATGTAAAAAACCGGCAACACAACCAATGAGCGGACTGTGGCGTGGATGTTCATGGGCAGTGGTGTTCTATTACCATATAGGAGACCCTTATGCTCCGTTATCAGGTATAAAATTATATATATATATATATATACACATATGCATATAAATCATATATAACTATGTAGGTGCGAGGTCTCATATATAACAGTTCCTGTATTCGAATATGATGAAAATAATCTCGGACCTTCGAACACGGAAAGTTACTGGGGACTTGGTTCAATGTAATCTTTATTGATGTTTGTTAGGGAAGGTTGTGTAGTGTTCTCTTCCTGTAAATTCAGAGGTAGGATGCAGGGAGTGATTTAAATAGATAAGCCGCGAACCCTTCCAGAGGTAGTGCATAATGTCATCCCGCTAATGCAAGGGCTCTTCGGCACAGATGGCACCCGGGTTTTTCTACAGGGTGTGAATTACATTGCAAATGACAGATAATATTTCATTACAAATATATGGGCGATGCGGTAATGTCCCATATTTCTAGTATTGAATATTGAAATTCAGGTCTGTTCGCGTAGTTAGGGTAAGTAAGGCTCTTGTAAGTTTAAATTAAGTCGATAGATATTTTTCACACACATCAGTTTAATTTTAACATCAGGTATGGATAGGTTTGGAGCAGATAGTAGAGTCAATGAAGTTAAAAATTGATTGTAAAGTCCTAATTTATAAGATCACAGAATACACAGTGTGAAACGGTACTTGTACTGTGCTTTGCAGAGTGAGTGAGGATATCGGATGCCCTTTAAAGTGCCGATTAAACTGTGTAATATAAGCCGGCATCACAACAAATGCGCGGACTATGGCGCGGTTGCTGTTCTGGTGGTTGTGGCCCATGGGCTGTGATGTTCTCTTTCCATATAGGAGACCCACCTGCTCAGTTGTCCGCAATAGAATTTAAAAAAATAAAAAAGAAATTTAGTATATGAAAAGGCGAGAACGTAAATTCGTTAAAATTTTAATATTCGTCTAAGTATTGTCTTGTACAGTAATAACTCAAGTACAGTAAATACAGAAATGTTGACAGTACGTTGGTACAATTAAAAATGTTTATTTATAAACTATCTTTTTCTCATTTAACTGTTAACGAAAAATTTTCGATAATACAATATTAAATTTTCATACGAAGAGCCGCTGTATATTGTAAAATAGCTTTTTAAAGATGTATAATATTAATCATTACTTAAGATCTGGAATATGAATAATATGTAGGTATTGGATAAAGGATTTTATATTTATGTAAATTCGCCTTTATACTTTAAAACTACATGTATCGCTTAAGAATGTCACTTCAACTAATGAATATAGGCTGTTTAATATTACGTTCAAATCTGAGAAGAACAGCTAAGAACCGCAGTCGGTTTTAAATTTTTCCAACCACGTTCACAAAAGATACATTCAGTACTGCTAATCAATCTTAGAATCGGTGTAGAGATGAAGACATTGATATCGTGGCATTAAAGCGATTTAAACCAACGGAGATCTAATTCGGGCGTGTTTTGTTTTTTGTTTTCACACCCTGTGCCTTCGTTGCATCTCGTGAGCATGTTAGGGCGAGCCCCTTTCGCCTTGCATCCCGGCTTTAGTTGCTTTGGCGCGGACGCGATGATCGCGCGCGCACGCGACGAGCTACCAACTCGTACGAGATTTTGTGATTATTTGTGTTGTGAATATCGTTTGACGGCTATTTTAACGCCAGTGTTGTTTTGTTTACATTACTGTGATTCATATAGTAGTTAACTTTGAGTAAAATTATTAGTCTCGGTATTGTTTTCACAAGTAGGTAATTCAGTTCATCATTTCGACTCTCCTAAATAAGATGAATTGTTATTGTGTGGTTTGTTTATAATCCACGCGTAATACATTTCAACTTGTATGATTTTAGAGAAGTTACATAATGTGGGATAAACGTTCTAGATAGCAATTTTACTTTTTGTAGGTATCGCAACAAATAATTACATACTTTTTGTATTGACTTTGGTACTACCTACCTACATTTCGCAACTCATAACACAAAACTACGATTTAATATCTTCTAAATATAATCAGTACATACTTACAAATACAAAATACATATATATACTTTCATCAAAAATCCTAAGGTAACAAATAAAACCATATAACCTACATAGAATTTTTTTTATAAAGCTCTTAAGGGTCACAATCCAGCAACCCAATTTAGCATTCAACAATGTGTAGACCGTAGGTGTACCGTGCACTATGTACCTAATAGATATATTCTGTAGATTCGCTTTACTTATTGGTTTGCGAAGGCTGGAGAATGGACTCGCTTATCTGGTCCTGTCGTACGCCTACGTAAATTGGTACAGGCTTTACGTGCCCTACGATCTACTTCATTGTTATAGAATATACCGCAGACGCTACCCTTTTACTTCGGCACAAGATAAAAAGTTGATCATCTCGGAGAATTAACAATTTAGATTCTAATTTAAATATTGCAACCGTTTTAGATACTAAAGTTATCTCATTCAAAAAGTATTAAACTGTACAAAGCAGATACACACTATATATAAAACAGCCTACAATATAAAACTACTTTTAAAATAATTTTCATTTAATTGTGTTTGTGAGTTATTTCTTCAATCACACACCATCTATACCTACCTCAATCTTCTAACAGACTGCATAAATGTCCTCACATATAACAAAATTACATATTGCGCGCTAAATTCAACAACCACTATCAGTTCTTATCACGTATCAGCTAATTTTATACAAGAATCATTTCTTTGTATTAACTCTGCTATTCATTCGTTTTCAAAGTAATAAAGTATGCTAATTGAAATTCGCGACTATCCTCAAAGTATTTAAGGCGATCATTTTACACGATTGGGAACCAGTTTCTTGGTACGTGGGTGCAATGCAGCTCTGGGCTCTTAGTGCGAGGTTCTGTCCGCATTTTGTTTATAAATTAATTAAATGACTCCTCATTTTAATAATATGTATATGCATTCTGTTTGTGTTACTTGAATGAAATAATTTAAACTTAAACTTTAATTTAGTGTTACGTCTTATCCAAAAAAAATATTAGGAAACGATTAAAAGTGCGTTCTACATTCTTATATGAATATACAAGAATATAGAGTTATCTTACTCTCCTAGTTATTTGAAGCTTTGGTATTGTTCTATTAATCTGATATATTAGATTTTTTATTATTATTCTATAGCGGACAACGGAGCAGGTGGGTCTCCTATATGGTAAGAGGACACCACCGCCCATGAAAAACCACGCCACAGTGTGCGCAATGGTTGTGTCGACGGCTTTTAACGCAACTTAAGCGGGAATTTTAAAGGCATCCACCGCCCATTAAAAACCGTGCCGCAGTTCGCGCAAAGGTTGTGTCACCGGCTTTTAACGCAACTTAAGCGGGACTAAGGCATCCAATATCCTCAGTTACTTTGCGAAACAGAGTACAAGTATCGTTTCACGCTTAGTATTTTGTGAGGTCGCACTATCATTTAGGACGAGTCGGGCGAATTAAATTTTTTATTAATAATAATTTAATTAATTATTCTTTCGAATATACTATAGAAGAGATTTACGTACATTCAAATAGATAACTGTGCTGAGAGCGGGTATGTAATGATAGAGGCTTTGCCTATGCAAATAGTACCGTTCAGTCGATATCAACTTATTCTTAGGGCGTCGAAGATCTCGGGGATAATATTTAAACGAACTCGTTTTGGTATGTTTGTTCGCAAACTTTATCGTTAACTCAAAGCGCTGCGCTTATGTTTGTGAAATTAATGCAATAGAAATATACTGAAAAATTTATTAAATAGTAATAGTGGACCAATTTCTTCCCACAATTTACCTATAATTCTTCGAGAGATGTTTCTTTTCTTTTTATCATTTTTACACATTTACCCATGGGAGAGACATGCTGAAGCATATGCGGATGCACTAATTGGGCCGGCTCGTCCTAAGTAATACCACGGACTCACCGAATGAGTATTCGGTGAGAATGAAACGATACTTCTACTGCGTTTCGCAGAGTGAGTGAGTATATCAGAGCCCCTTAAAATGTCCCGAAGTGGTGTAAAAATCCGGTAACTCAACCCATGCGCGGATTGTGGCACGGTTATCCATGGGCGGCGGTGTTCTCTAACCATATAGGAGATCAACTTGCTCCGTTCTCCGCTATCCTATAAAAAATATAATAATTTGATATTTTAGAACAATGACGTTATTGAAGTTTAGCACAATATAGTGTATAGGTGACATCCTTATTTTGACTTAATTATAAAAACGTTTGACTGCAGTGCTTCCAAGCACGCGAAGCCACTTAATTTTAAAACAATAACTTTTATGTCTTTTTGTTATTTTTTAAAATACAAGTTTATTGACGTTGTAGTAAAGATCATTTACGGTTCGTCGGTTGTATAACGTTTATCGTGTCTAGTATTGTTTGGAGAATGATTATATTTGGGGGTCTTACCCTAAGGATCTGCGCCCTCACAATCGAGCACAATAGTTCACACGAAAAAATCGATACTATAGCATTTTGTCATACTACCGCTACTAATAATCTGAATTGCTCAAAAATGTTTTAAAATCGATAAATGTGTGTTAATACGTTATTGATCATAAAGGCCGAAGAACCTCGTAGCGTAATGGTTTGAAAAGTGTACCATGAAGCGATATGTATCGGGTTCGAAACGCGGTCCGGACAATTACCAATTATTATTTAATTTATAATTTATTCGCTCTCTGGAAGAGCTTGGCAGTGGCCGGGCGAGTATCTTAATACTGTTACATCCGTGGGAGAGCCATGCTGACGCACAAATTGGGCCGGCTCGTCCGAACTAATACCACGGGCTCACAAAACATTCAGCGTGAAACGGTACTTGTACTTAAAAATACCGTTTAAGTGGCGTAAAAAGGCGGCAACCATTGCGCGGACTATGGCGCGATTGTCCATGGACGGCTGTGGTCTCTTACCATATAGGAGGCCCACCTTCTCTGTTATCCGCTGTACAACAAAAAAGGCTTAGCAATTAAACATGTAAACAGTATTTAAAATTAAATTAATCTTCATTTGTAAAATAATTAAACGTAGTGAATTTTGTAGTTTTTTGAAATTTCCTTTGCGTATAATTTGCGTAACTTTACTGATACGGTTGAACTAAGAGTACCTACTATTATAAAATTGACTATATCAATTTAATATAACGATATCGGTTGTCCATTGGCCTTAAATGTTATTTATATTATTCTTGTTACTTAGGACATATCTACTCGTCTTCAGTGACATATAAAAAAGAATGAGAGAGGGTAACCACTGTGATAAATCTGGTTTAATGTCATGAGTTTGCACATCGTATCTTCTCCCTTCGAAGTAGGCGTAAATTAATATATATTGGTTACATTAGGAAAAAGTTTGGTCGATAAAATGTTGGCAATCTATCTTTTACTCTATATATGTTAAAATATTGATATCTAACGTACTTTGATGATGGGAAAACAAAGTGAATAACATTATTTGAATCTGTAAAATTGGTTTTGAGCTATATATTTATATGGGATCAACTTTCGAAATGTGTACATTTTTTCTATCATACATTTTCTCTTATATGCATTCAAGGTAATTTTCATCGCTAACACCAGTATAATATGTAATTCCTTAAATTATTTAATTTATAATTGAACATTCATATTGTTATGTTACATTGGAATTCAATCTTTAATACGCTATAAATTGTATGTAATATAATGTAAAATATACAAATACAATGTAAGTGTTTACCTATAGTATTTCCGACCAACACTGGTAAAATATCGTATAATGGGACACCAAATAAAGGTAAAAAATTAAATATTTTCTTCATAGTTTCTTCGCTGAGATTTATAACTCTTTTGAAAATAACCATAGTAATCACACAGAGCAACGAAGGTAGTTATATTTATAGGCTGATGCTATCGTGTAATAAATAAAACCTGTTATATAAACTGAATAGCCACTTTGTACGTTAGACGCAGATATTATGCTGTCTTATTGATTGAATTATTGATACTGGACTATCTTTCTTGACGAGAACATAGTCAGTCTTTGTCATAAATGTCTGGTCATCGTCTGTGAAATTGTTCTAAATATGAGAAAATTACAGATGAAATTAGGATTCAAGAAAACATAGAGACGTATAAAAAATCTATGAAGTTACATATTTTTCTGGAATCGTTCTGGAACCTATTTTAAAATTAAATATAATAATACTTAAATATATATAATAATAAAACATACTTTTTTATAAACTAAAATATATTAAAACTCATTGCGCAGAATTGAATACCAAGAAGTTTAGTTGCGTAACATTGAAAAGTACCAAATTTTCCGAAACTCGTTTGGGGATCGAAATATTTTCCTTATTAGTTATTTTTTATGGAACAATATTTTAAAGACATGTGATTGGAAATTGACCGTGTCAGTTTTCGTTACAGAATATTTTTTTGAAACCAAATAGATCATTAAGTTTTAAAAATATAATTATACCAGAAACATTAAACAGATTTTAGATTTATTCTTTATTATCCTTTATTTAGACAGGTATTCATGGACGTCCCAGGGGGAGGCCTATGTCCAGCAGTGGACGTCTTACGGCTGAAATGATGATGATGATGATGCTTTATTATTTAGATTTATACTACTATATACTTTTAAACAATCAATTTCGTTGATTTTGGGATGAAAATAATATATGTCATAATAATATTTCGAAAGCCAAAATAACTTTAGCAATTAACGAATGTTTATATTTTGCATAGAATGCATTTACAAGGAATCTGAATTTCTGAATTCTGAATTCTGAAGAAATCTGAAATTCAGTTACTTTAGTTTACAAAGACTGATACAAAGTATGGACGGAGTGAAGTTAATCCCAAACAAGCACGTGCATAAATTAGTTTGAAATATTACCGGAGTTTGAGTTTCCACGAAAAGCAATTCTCGTTCTGTAAACTAACGTGGTTGAAAAACATAACTATTCTATTTGGTAACAACTAATAAATTCATTTATTCCCAAACAGAATCTCGACCTTAAAGTAAATAGGTACAAATATTGGATTTACGATTGGATTATAAGACTTATAAATAATAAATTGAATTTTGTTTTCAATAAATTTGTTGACATATGTATTTGCTTCATCATCATCATCAGCGTCTCAAGTCAACTGCTGGACATAGGCGTCCCCAAACATGGGGGGTGTTTTGCCTTAATCACCACGCTTGTATTTTCTAATAGCATACAAATTTATTATCTATTATTTATAAAACATTAAATTCATTCCACCCACAAGGTGGATAGATGACGCTGGATGCAGGTTGCCTCCGACAGGTATTCATGGAAGTCCAAGTGGGAGGCCTATGTCCATCAGTGGACGTCTTACGGCTGAAATGATGATGATGATACAAATTTACATAATTTATATATATTTAAATCAATATATAATTTTACAATTGTACTTGTTCTTAATAAAAAAAAATAACACTTAATTGCTTAATAATGAATATTATGCTACAAATATGATTTCATCTCGTACGACTCCAATTCTAAATTGGGCTTCGGTACAAAACAGAATCATACAAGTCTAGATTTTCACTCACGACTGATGCTTGTTATATCACGAACTTTCAGTTAAGAATCTATATACACAGTAACAAAACATTTGAGCTTTAGCTACCTACGCTAAGCTAAGGTGTCACGTACAACACAACTAAAGTTCTAGACACATGTATCAAATTAACACGTTACCATTTTAAATATCGCTTAGTTTAATTATTTTTTAACTAAAATCTAATGGTTTATGAGAGCCTCGTAACTAAATGGTTTTAAAAGTTTACTATTAAGCGAGAAGTATCGGGTTCGAATCCCGGTCCGGACAATTATAAGTTAATTTATAATTTATTCGGTTTCTGGAAGGGCTTGAGAGTGGCTGTGCGAGTGTCTTAAAACGGTCGCATCCGTGGAAAAGCCATGCTGAAGCGTATACTGACGCACTAATTGGGCTAGCTCGACTGAGGTGATACCACCGGCTCACAGAATACTCAGCGTGAAACGGTACTTGTTCTGTATTTCACAGAGTGAATGAGGATTTCGGAGTTCCTTAAAAGTGCCGCTCAAGCGGTGTAAAAAGCCGGTAACACAACCAATGCGTGGACTGTGACGCAGTTGTTCATGGGCGGCGATGTTGTCTTACCTTATAGGAGACCCACCTGCTTCGTTCTCCGCTATACAATAAAAAACAAATAAAAAAAATTGTTTACATAATCGTAATTTATTAATTTATTATGTGTGATTCTACAGATGATTAAAAAAAAGTTAAATGATTGAAGGTAAAAATTTGAAAAATAAATGAATTACAGTAAAACTACATTTTAATTATTAAAAGTCTTACAAGATAGGTCAAGAGTATAAGAGTTTTTCAGGTAGACCTCGAAAATGCAAAGCCAGGTGAAGTGGACTTCATGTTTACATGAAAACCTATTTTTTTCAAATTTAAGAGCATATAAAATAAATCGGGTTATGTTATGTCAGGGTGCGTATATAATGAAATTAATATAATTAAAATATTATTTTGTGTCTAAAGCAGCTTACTTGTTTACTTTATTTTTAAACTTTTACATCGCAAAGTAGCAGCGGTGTTTACGTAAAAACTCAGTATCGGCCTTCAAAGTTACTTCATAAATATATAAGACTTAACTACATATATAGAAAATAATAAAATGCATAGTTTAACATTGCTTCAGATAGTACCTACAGCCTATAGTCAGTCACGATCGTAAAAATTATCACTTGTAAATCACGCGCGTAGAGTCTAAGGAAGAATATTAACTGTGTATTATAGAAACAATTTTAATCCAATGGCCGGAAGAACAATGACATGTTTTTGACATCCACTCTCGTCTATAGGTACAATTATAAGTAACACAATTATTCTGTTCGGTAAAGCATTGTTAATGGATTATTTTGTATATTGTTCTTTGTTTGTTTATATTTATAACCTAACGTCATGATTTAAATTTATTTTAACTTTAATATTAACTGTATTAGCTTTACTTACCTTTACAGTATAAAGTAGATGATCGTTTTTTTTGGTATAGACAATGGAGCAGGTGGATCTCCTATAAGATAAGAGAACACCGCCGCCCATGGACAACCGCGCCACAGTTTGTCCATTGATTATCTTGCCGGCGTTTTAGCGTCGCTTATACAGCATTTTTAAGGTCTTACGATATCCTCACTTACTCAGTGAAACACAGTAGAATTGCCATTTACCAACGTAGATTTATCGTGGTATTACTTCAGACAAGCCGGCCCAATTAATGCGTTATCATATGCTACAGCATGGCTCTCCCATAGGGAGATGTATATTAAATATTAATTTGTTCATACAATATTTACATCGCATCTATTCGATATCTTAGTGGTTAAATTATACATAAACTTCGTTAAAACGGAATATAATATCGGAAGAAAATATTATTTCGTTGACTTATCGGATGTTAACTTACGTAATACAATAAATAAATATCCATTTAATCCTGCTCTTTAGTAAAATGTTTTACTTCAAATAATTGTATTCTTGAGGTTGATGTACCGTGAATGAAAGCCGTACGGCACCCATAATTACTTTTTGTCCTTACTCTGAATGGAGACAATACAACATAATGGAGTCCCCTCATAATCAATAGGACAATTATATTATGAATAATTTCGTTTAATGACCTCACATGACGTACAACTCAGCTGTAACTGTCGATACTACATACTATTAAACAAAACTACAACTTAATATTAAAACAAACATATTTACTGATAATTTTAGAAAAGCATAATATTGCGCTGGTATATGGTATACTTTCAGTAGCGTATCTTATTTTACAAATAGTAAGCCAGGGTTTCTATAAACCATTAATTTTTCATTCATGAAATTTCTTCATCCCATTCCGAAATTATTTCAATGTTGAAACACAAACACCAGATTCCTGCGTCTAAGCTTGTCCTTAGCCTACGAAAGCAAACCTAATGGTTGAATAGGATTGTCATGAATAATATATGAAAAACGCAATTATAGTCTGGCATTATTCTACACAATGAACAGTTTCGCTGCCTATGAATGCAACTTTTTAATTTTTACGCCAGTTTTAAGAAATAATATAATTTATCCTTTTAATTAATTTATATAACTATAAACTGTTTCATATCGTCTCGTGTGGTCTAGGTTAGTTGAGTATAGACACTAGTATATTCAATTCTTATTAAATAACTTCTACAGATTGTATAACAAATTAATCATTTTACAAGCTATCTCAATGCCCAACTAATCAAGGCAATTTTTAGGATTATTTTAAAAGTTTTTTAACTTAAAAAATTCAATAACGACATTATGAAGATGTCATGTTACATTATTGACATATTGTATAAAATTTTCGTGTCACAGTGTTAGGTACCATATTCCTCCAAAACTTGGCCGATTTTTATGAAATTGTGTATGCATATTGAGTAGACTAACATTTTTTTTGACAAATATTTTTTTATAATAATTTTAATTATTTTTTTATTAAAAAATACATATAAACCTAAATTTTCACCCTTTTACCATCATCCTTTATTTGGTAATTGGGATATTGGTTCTTGATATTGTACCTATGTGGCAAAACAATGTTTGCAGGGGTAAGGTAATTGACATTATAAAGATGTCATGATGTTGGCATACTTCAATAAAAAATAATTTTTAACTATTCGTTTTCCTTAATAAAAACAACAAGGAATTAGCAAATTTTCCACTTTTTAACTCTACCTTTTTAACGAAAACCTTTATATAAAGATATTGCTAGAATTTGTTATAGAACACAGAGTATTGATGAACGATGATTACTCTCCGGCCCGGGTCTGACCTTTGAAATTCCTGCAATACCTAAACGTTCGTAAACGATCAGAGAATTCGGTATAACTTGCCTTTGAAATTGATGAGCTGAATGTAAAATTACCGAAAGAATTTATTTAAAGTTAATAGTGCTGTGATAGTGTAATCTATAAGTAAAATGGGAAACACAAATTCTGGACAAGGACACAGCCGTCAAAACAGCAAAAGCAGGAAGTCGCGAAGTCTGCCGACTTCGCCAGAAGTTAGAAGGTAAGACTCAAAGCATCGGGATCCGGCATCTCATCGGGATCCCAACTTTTAAAGAAATTTGATTGAAAAATATTTATTAGTGTGTAATTGTGTATTACCCGCAAATATTTATATATTTTTTCGTAAGTTTAGGTACCTAATTTAGGTAAACTAACTGATATAAAATAACTGTAAATATGATGTTATTCAAATTTAATTTCTATTTTATAGCGGACAAAGGAGTAGGTGGGTTTTCTATAAGGTAAGAGAACACCGCCGCCTATGAAAAACCGCACCACAGTCCGCGCATCGGTTGTGTTGCCGGTTTTAGGGCCGCTTAAGCGGATTTTTTAAGGGCCTCCGATATCCCCACTCACTCTGCGAAACCCGATACAAGTACCGTTAACGCTGAGTATTCTTTGAGCCCATAGTATCACTTCGGACGAGCCGGCCCAATAAGTGCGTCAGCATATGCTTCAGCATGGCTCTCCCACGGGTGCGACAGTATTAAGACATTCGCCCAGCCACTGTCAAGCTCTTCGACAGACGGAAAAAATTATACATTAAATTATCATTTATAATTTTCCGGACCGGGATTTGAACCCGATCCATGCTTCATTCATGGTACACTTTTAAAACTATTAAGCTACGAAGCTCTCAAAATTTTAAAATCTATTATAATGTAACAAACAAATATATAAATGGTGGGTAGAGTACTATTAACAAATACGAAAGTTTCACATCCTACAATTAGGAAACTGTTGTTAAAACTCAATATTGAAGTGAAATTAAGAGCATCTAACTACTTAGACCACTACTGGCGGTCTAAAAATACACCACGCCTGATTCAAGTCACGGTTCGTCGATCTTTACAGCTAGCATATCATCAATAAAGGAGATCTTTGATCTTAGCTTCTTCAATCACTAAACAATATTTTTAATCGCTTCATTGTGATTCATGTGCATTATAGATTACCCAGGTACAATATATGGCATATAAATATTTGATCATGTACAAGTTGGACAAAACAAATTTCCATTTTGCGGTTCTAATAAAAGAAAAGAACTAAATTATGATTTCCTAACATTTTGATAAAGTAGGTTTTCGCTGTCTACAGTGTTCTCAAATATTTATCCATGGGTATTCAAATTTGCAATTCCAAAAGGTCAATATACCTTAGTAACACTCTGCGCACCAAATAAATCTGGTACCTATAATATTAGTTGATTAAATTCTTAAATTAATACTCGAATAAATATTTTCGCTGAGATCAAAGTCTGGATAAAGGGCAATTTTGTCTTAAATTATGTTATTATTTCGCCGTACATAATGTTCCGGTATAATCGCTTCAGGTTTTGAAATTGGGACATTGAACCGCAAAACATATTTCGTACAACCTTCATTTTCTTGCAGGTTGCCAACCTCAGGTATCTAGGACAAAGGGCTTGACTGGGTTTTAATTCAGATAACCTGTCACCCTTCCTATTAATGGCCTCCTTGAGGATATAGGTTCCCACCGTGAAGGGTTTTATGTCATATTAATCGGGGGCTTATTACTAACTGAAGGGAACCTCGCTGTTATTTTCGCTAAAGGATGGATGTATAAGAGATAAATTTCCATAGTCCATGAATCTATAGCGTATGCGACGGTAATCGCACAGTGCAGCCAGATGTTCATTGTTTGGATCGAGCCCTCATATTATCATAATTTTCAAAGCTTTGATCATGCAAAGGATTCTTTCAAAGGCGTGTTTAACCACACAAAATACATGTATGATACAGTGACCGATTTCTTTACATTAAGAAGGTTGAGTATTAAATCCAAATATAAGACTAGCTATGCTGTGATTACAGAATAAAAAAACAGATAGTTCTATTCTTTTATTATATCTAAATATTTAGGTTAATACAGTTAAAGTGCACAAATATTTAATGTTGGATCCGCACCAATGAAACAAAGTCGACGATTATATTTAAGAAATATTTGATTTTCACTCACAAATATATTCGTATATCATATTGTGTTCGGAATTAATTTTTATTCTATAGCGGGAAACGGAGTAGGTGGGTTCTCCTATATGGTAAGACAACACCGCTGGCCATGAAGAACCGCGCCACAGTTCGCGCATTCGTTGTGATGCCGGCTTGTTACGCCTCTTAAGCATTACTTGGGCCTTCGATATCTTCACTCACTCTACGAAACACACTACAAGTACCGTTTCACGCTGAGTATTCTGTGAGCTCATGGTATAACTTCGGACGAACTAACCCAATCAGTGAGTCAGCATGGCTCTCCCACGGGTCTAAACAATATTATATTATATATTATGTAACGTGTAGAAAATATTCATTTAGATTTGAGTTTTAAGATATTCTATGTTGTTAAACATTTTGTCTGTTTTGTGTTTGATCGGTGAAAGATCAAATTTCTATTATGATAATTGTAATTGTTATTTTCTATATTAAAAAGAAAGCATTGATCCATATCAATCCATTCTAGGCCCCGATCCTTGATGTAATTGCGGTTTTGTCGATGACACCAAGTTGTCACGCCTCCAGCCTCAATTTACTCAAAAAACTTATAAACTTAAAGGATCTTTGATCACAATTTAAATCGATGGCAGGCATGAATCATCATCCTAATATTGGTAGTGAATAAATCGGCAAAATACTGCAGAGTATCTCATAATTTAGCTTTAATTAACCTTATTGTGCCTCCCAAAGTGAGGAATGAAATTAAATTAATTTCCGACACGTGACTGGCAAGTGCGGAGGTTGAATTTATAATAAATTTCTACGCATTTATTTTTATTTAAAAAACTATGCGCCAACTAAGTTTCTACATTGCAAATCATTTTACGACACGGCTCACATTACACTTTATAGCTACCGATGATCAGTATTTCATTACAAAGTAGGTAATATTTTCTTGTCACAATCAGTTTTACGGCCTACGACAGATATGAAGTACATTGAGTTTATTAAGTAAATTTTGTCCACTTAAATATGTACAAAAGTGAAAGTTGTAGTCTCTCAAGGTAGGTTCAGGTGCACTTTGTTACATGCAAAATAATCTATGTTTAATATTAAATTGTTCGTATACTTTGATTAAACGATTACTATGAATTAAAACAGCTTCAAAATAGAAATTAATATAAAATTTATTGTGTAATTCAAAGTGTCTTTTGTGTATGTATATTAATGAGTTATGTTGAAAAACATTAAGGCAATAATCAAATTATATGTGTAATTTTAATTTCAGACAAGTCTCGGTGCTGCAGACGTCAATCCCGCTACCAGCTTCTGCGGCAGCTATTCGTCGTGCCCCGCCGGACAAACGACCATTGCCTGCCACGCCTGTTCATGGTATGTTAGCAAATGTGCACAACGTAAAGCTATACCGAAATGTATGAATTCTTAACTAGGAGAAATTATATACTAATCCTACTAATGTTATAATGGATTATTATGCAAAAACTACTATTGAACAGATTTTAATCAAACTTTTAATATACCTTATGCATCAGAATAACACAGGCATATATGATATTGTGTAAAATGACCGAAATATAATAAAAAAGTCTCGTATTAGTCGGATCCAGCAGAATACCGGTCAGAACGACGTCTGCGTGGTCTACTAGTGATTTATATATGAATTTGTTGACTAAAAGTCAAATCAAAGATTACTTTATTAATATTTAATCATACATTATCACTTTTGAACGTCTTTATAAACTGTCGAAGGAGGTGCCTCTGTGTGATACCAAGAAACTCATTTGATTTAAAAAATTTCAACCGTAAATTTGAATTACAAATAAATATATTAAAGAGAAGGGCAGATAAACGTTACATCTCTCGTTTACGTAATCTGTTTCATAGATAGTAAATCCTTCAATAATTTCTATTAACTGGCAGTTACCTTGAAGTTATGTTCGTTTACAACTTCTTACGCCCTGGCAAATAATCAGCGAAAATATTTTTGAAATTGACGAGAAAAATGTACAAATCTACTCATAAAGTATAAATTAATGTTTATTACACCATCATGCGTACAAAGATTATCTGATTTCATATAATTTTCGTAAAAAGAATGTTGGCACTGTTTTTAATATCTTTATAACCCAGTAGTCGGTAAGTGACAACTACTAAATTATTATCAGAAATAATTATCTTTTGTTGTGACATCGTTACGTAACTATAGTTCATTCGTGTTACATTGAAGTAGATTCAATTACGATACTTCATATCATATCATAATTTCAACGTAATTGATAAGTTTATTTAAAAATAATAGAATTTGTGTAAGTACCTTACTTTGCAATTCAATTCAATCAGTTTTAAAAGCAATTGTATGAGGTTGTGACTGATTTTACTTCTGCTAAAATATTATCTACAAATTACTCTTTAATATTGCGTGATCTTAGTTAATGATAATACATTTTTCTTTATTCTATAGCGGACGACGTAGCAGGTGAGATTCCTACATGGTAAGAGAACAGCGCCGCACATGAACCACCGCGCCACAGTCCGCGCATTCGTTGTGTTGTCAGCTTTTACGCCTCTCAAGCAACACTTTAAGAGGGCCTCATTTATTCTGCGAAACACAGTATAAGTACTGTTTCACGCGTAGTATTCTATGATATTTCGGACGATATGAGTAGATACTTAAATAAATTAATATTTATTATTTATTTATTATAAATTCATATAATAAAGAGGTTAGAAGTCTTTTTTGTTTATATTATCGCTGGTAAGGGAAACATTTCGAAATGACAATACATATACATGAATAGTCATGTATGAAACCAATTCATCCTTTGACTTGTATAAAGAAAAAATTTAACCAATTTTCAAGTTATCGTATACAGATGGGTAAAAATTTAACCAATCCTTAAATCGCAGCATAAAAGTACTTTTTCATAATATAGAGATGAATAGTACAATGAGAGAGTTCTTCTAAGTTTTCATTATTAGGATGTCGGTGTAAAATAAATACTCAATAAAATATAACGTTTTGAGTTTTGTCCAGTATCGTAACGCGAAAGAAAAATTAGATTCAGTAACCTAAGTAGATTAGCGGCCAGACAGTTGGCTATCACAATGGATATGTACAATTCAATTTAGTAATTAGTTAATAGCAATTCTAGTAAGAAAGGTTTTTGTTCTCAATAAAATTTATTGGACGCCCCGACGCGCGATGGCGTAAATTTGTTCAGCTCTTAAGTTAAGTTCAACTTGGGGAAAAATAATTTTTAATATAGCTAGAATAAAATGAAACGCTATGAATCACAGAATACTCAGCGTAAAACGTTACTTGTACTGTGTTTCGCAGAGTGAGTGATGACATCGGAGGCCCTTAAAAGTGCCGCTTAAGCGGCGTAAAAAGCTGGCAACACAACCAATGCGCGGACTGTGTCGCGGTGTGTCATGGGCAGTTTTGTTCTCTTACCTTATAGGAGACTTATAGGAGATAAAATTGATGTAAAAAGTTGATTTTCTTTCTACATTTATAGGCATATTCTTCTATCGGTTAGATTTTAATCGTCAAAACATGTAACTGGAGGAAGTTCTATCCACCTCATATATACCAATAAAACAAATTTATTAACATCGAAAAATTATCTATTTCAACTAGTTGATACTATGTAGCAAGTTAGTGTGTAATTTAATCTAATTTAAATTGAAATCGCAATAAATCTACTCTGTGGTTTTCATTAGTGTTATTTTTGTTGGTTTTTAATGGTTATATTATTCTTGTAATGTAGTATTTTTGTCTTTTGAACTTTTTAAAATTCGTCATAACAACAAACTCTAAATTCTTTTAATCTAGTTTATACAAGCATATATTGATATAGACTGTCTGAAGATCACATTTTAGCGTCGGAGCGAAATTACAGCGCTACATTCAATAAATTTTACCTCTACGTTATATTTGTATAGATTATGTCACCTATAACAAGCACCAACTATGTTATAACATCCGTTGTACGTTGTGATAATGAAAACACTCGCCAGTTATGACTCTTGCGCATGGGAAGCGATAATCTAGAGATTTATTAAGGCACAATGTTATCGAGTGTCTTGTCTGCAGTTGTAGTGCACTCTTCGGGGGGAGCACTCATTTGTAAGTCGGTTGCAATAAAATTTATACATTTAAGTAGGCGTATTTTACGTGAGTCTCGTGCAGAAATTGTTTTAACGTAAAAACGATTTATTATAAAAAAAGTAATTATTTTCTAAAAAAATGAGGCAACGAACGTTTGTAATATTTCTAATTCAAACTGTAAACTAAATTTATTGACAGTGATTTTTAAATGTTCTTTTTTTAATGATGTACTCTAGAAATCAATGATGTTTGTTATTTTAAATTATATTTAGAATGTGAAACACGTTTGTCTTATCAAAACGTGGACGTTTTATGTAAACAATAACTCAGTGTGCTCCAGAATTGACAAGATGATTATTATACTTTTTAAATGATTGGTTTTAAAGATAAAATCGTCTTAACCGGCCTTTTTATTATTTATGCATTGATGCGTATAACAAAGACGTATTTAGGTATTTGCAAGTATATCTTAGTTAGAATATTTATCAATGGTTTTTTTTAAATTGATTATTTATTAGTTTACTTACAAATCAGTTTATATTTGATGAATTGAATGAATTTAAATATGTAATTAAAAGTTATGATAGGTTTAATGATTGTGATAGATATACGCGGTAGTCGTTCGAGCTAACAAGGAACCACTTGTTTAAGTTAGAAATATTCTATAGGTTTATGAAGGGATCCTTCAGCCTCTGCGATAAAACAAAATAATATGAAAAGTCGTAACCAACGTTTCGAAACGGTCATTATGGCTTGCTCAAAATGATGGATTGCAAATGTGCGGATGGTGGCCGAGTAACATTCGGTTGGGAGTTGATTCAGATGACGCATTCGACATCCTCTTATGGCTACTGGTCTAATTCATTGGAATGTTTGTATAACTGAAACTTAGGAATCTAATTGGTGCTACTTATGATTTGGGCAGACTACATATTATCATGTTACATTTTATATGGTACTCTAACAAAAACCGTTTAGTCCAACTTGACGTGTTAAGAGATATTTTATTGCGAATTATAAATAATAAATTATTAACATATTAGTTTATTCGCGACTGTTTTGTTTTCTTTTTAACATTCAAAATATAAAATAATTAAATTTGGAATAATAAATTGGCTAAAATCAATAACTATTAAAAAGGCGCTACTTGCTTTAACAATTACATATTACTTAATTGACAAAAATTGTCTTAGGTCTTCAATTTTTTATTTTATAATATTTTTTATTCTTTTTTGTGTTTACCTTTATTTGTTTTTATACTTTGCGATTTTGTGTCTTTTATTAAAACGAGAACCGAAAATATATAATATATTTTAATTTTATTTACTTATTTAATATATTATTCGGTCATTAAAATCTTGAATTGTATTGTAATGAAGTATCCAGTTTTACTTTTGTAAGTTATAAATAAAAGAAACTAATACGGTTCGCTATCTTTACACAAATATCTGTTCTAAACATGGTTAACAATATCTTATTAGTATACAATACAATTTTGTCGAACATGACTACATTTCATTAATCATTTATGCACTGTATGTATTGAATTTCAGATTCCTATTTAAAATGCTTCTATTTTTAATCAAGGACTACTATATATATAAGTATTGACCCAATAAATGCTTGTGCTTATGAGCATGACGTCATTATATTTTGTTAAACAAAGCTCGATCAATATGGGGGACCAATTTTATAGGCTTATTATGATCAGCTGGCGTCCCCTATATGAAATAGTTTTTGAAGGGACGCAAGGGGTCTCAAAGATCAAAATAAAATGGGTTAGATAACAAACACAACATACAAAATACGTCCATTTCAATCAGTAGTCATTGCGAACGCGACCTGAGTTGAACTGAATACACGATTAAACAATATTGAAACTTTTTACTTGCAGGTGGAAAAAGTGGTTTGTCCGCGAGTTCGAGCCGGTCAACTAGTCCGTTGGGGCAAGGAGCTATCAGTTTCATACCTCGGGCACCGGGTTCATCATCGGGGTGAGATATCATTTAATAATATTCAAAAAATTATATAGTATTCATTTTTAAAGATATTATGAAATCGATTAAAAGTTATATGGCAAATGATAAAAGGAGAATAAATTTGTATTTGCTTTTAATTTTCCCAGATCAAGACCAAACTCTTCTTTACTCGCGCCTGGCAGTAAGATTCCGTCTTCCTTGTCAACACCAATACAACAGTCACAAAATGCATCTAGCCACAATGGAACACCTACAAAACAATCGATGCTGGACAAATTAAAACTTTTTAATAAAGATAAAGTTAGTAATGAGAAGCAAACAAGCAAAAGTACTGCCGTTTCAAAACGAACTAGTTCCTCGAGTGGGTTTTCGTCCGCTAAAAGTGAAAGATCTGATTCTAGTCTCAGTTTAAATGAATCATCAAATATCCCAAATACAATTATCAAATCAAATATAGTTGGTCCGAAAAATCTTAGACTCCAAAATGATACTTTGATGAAAGATAAAACCGGAAAAAATGTTAAGTCTAAACTATTAGGATCGAAGACAAATAAAGACACATCAATGAATTTAAATAAATGTAATGTTAAATCAAACAATGACCGATCAAAAAATAGTCCTAGATTATCGACACGTGATAAAGAATCTAAATTAACAACACCTAAAACGGTTAGTAATACTAAATTAAATCAAATAGACGATAATTATAGAATATCCAAGCCAAAGTTGGAATCGAAAATGGTAAAGTTGTCTGGTAGTCAAGCAAAATTAAATGAAACAAGAGTGGATACATCGGAAAACATTTCCCATAATATGAAAAGTCAAAATCATACTCAATCACCGTCACCAACAGGTGGACAAAATATCTCTTTACCGAATCACACCGGTATTCCGAAACCCACAGCTGCTGTAAAGGGAACTACTAAAATTTCAAGAGAAGAAAAGAATTTACAAAAGAACTCCAATAGTCAATTGAGTCCTATTCAAAGTAATTCAAGTTTGAACTCAACAAATAATGTAGGTGTTCCTCCGTTCTCAAGAGAACATTCAAATGTAAATAAAGAATCGAATCAAAAGCAAACATTAGCAGTTTCTCCAATGCCAGTATTTAATAACCTTCAGCTGCCTACATCCCAGATGTCCGAAAGCTCACATTCCAATTCTACTCATAGCACCGCTGGTCAACAATCAAATTCTAGTGACGGTAGTGTAATATACAGACCGTCTAGTGAGTCAGGGTCAGAAATATCAAAAAGCAATGTAAGTTCTAACAGAAAAATTGACATGAATGCTACATATATAAATGACGTAATAAATGAAGCAGAAAATTCAGAGAAAGAAGCAGCTCAGAAAAAGCCTATAAATAGCCCTGGTGTTAGGCAAATATTTGATCACAACAGAACATTAACAGAAGAAAGGCACGACAGCCGTTCTAGTACACCAACGCATTGCAGAGATAACTCGTTAGGTGAAGATGACAATCCACTCATGAATGTTATGCCGATGAGGCCATTGCTTAGAGGTTACAATAGTCATCTTACCTTACCAATGCGGACATCAGGCATAGCACACAAAAATCTAACAGCATATCCACATCACGCTAACACTGTAAAGCCAAATTTTGGTAGAGAAAATGTTGGGTTTCGTGATCGCATAAATTTCAATGCTGGCTTTTCAAATCCTGATTACTGTGATCTGGAAATCGCATCTGGGTATATGTCAGACGGGGATTGCTTGAGACGAATTAATATAAACGAGATGGACACCGGCTGTAATAACGACAACATGGATGGCTATATGTCAGAGGGCGGTGCATCACTTTACGGCCGACGTATGAACTATCAGCAACAGGCGCTACAACAGATTGAAGAAAGGTAGGATATTTTAATACTATTTTAGTTTATACGTAGCTCTATATACCTTCTATCATAACTAAATGGATATTGCTGTTATATAATTCTTGAACGCATTTTATTATCCTAGGTTCATTTAAAGTATTTAGCAAAGCTTTTTAATAGGATTTTACAATAGGTTAGACGAGTTCTACAATCCACAAGTGGTTGCCGTATCGTATCACCACGTTTTGCCCTAAAGCTATAAAACGCGTATCTATTCCGAGCACGTTAAAAGATATTTTCTAAATATATAGTTTTTTTCTATATTGAATTAGTATTTCTACTTAGGTGTTGGCTTAACGGAAACGTTATACAGCCACATTTATGCGACATAACTTGGTTTAATTAGAAACGAAAATTGTGAAAAAGTAATGAAATTATATGACATAAATATACAAACAAAGCGTTTATTTGAACACCCATGCGATCCGGCATCTCCCAACGAAGACTCACATAGCGCACTCACACTGTCGCATCGCAAGGGGCGAGGGGGGCAAAATCGATACTTCTACGTCTCACGCCCCTCCACGCGCGTGGCTATTCACCACACCTCGACCCTAACCACCCGCAATACCGACCTTCAGGTATTAATTGAGGTAGCAGATGTAGGTATTAGAAATATTTCACTTCCTTTGTATATTGAAAATCTTGAATTTGTTTTTACACTATACGTAATAATTTAATTTCTAGTGTTGTATAGCCTTCCGTGTAACCTTCCATACATTATTTTGAGCCTCCCACACATTCTCCAAATTAAATGTAATAAGTTAAGTCCTATGTGATTATGTAGAGGCTAAATAGAGTTAAAGGCTTACGAGTGTGTACTGCCGACGGCGGACGGGCAGGGCGGGCGGCATTCGGCGCCGCGCTCGACGGCCGAGCGGGCGTGCGCAATGCCCGCTGAATGTACATGAGAAAAACTTTCACGATTTCCGATAATGTAAATCCGTTTTGAAATCGATCGTGGTATCGTTCGTTCACAGCTGGACCGCTTGACAAAGACTCGACGCGAATCCTCTGAACCGCGTTAGCTCAGTGCTGGCTCGTGTTAGTTACTGAGTGTATCCTAGGACGGAAGGACGATTTTTGTTCCGGCATGTACTGAATCGGTAGCTGAAATTAATTGTGAAGTTATCAGTGTTGCCTTTTGTGTGTCTTTGCTTTTAGCAGTAGAATTAATGGTGCTTTGTAGATGTTTTGTACGGGACCTTTAGATTTGAAACAAGTAGAATTCGATATGGTAAGGACTTTGTTATTATTAAACAATAACATCTACCAAGAGCTTCCGCGCCAGCTTAATAAACCATAAGCTTTCACGCTAATTTATTTGGAAATTCAGAAATAAGTGCAGGAAATCAAAAATAATATTCTTGACATTTAATGATTCGAGTTTCAAAATGAACTATTGTCGGTTAAAGATAAAATTTACTAGAAATCGCATGTCGTCTTTATCCTTCCTTGGGACACAAAGAGCATTAACCTTACTGACATGTGTAACGTTATTGCAAATGAATTCGTTAATGACATCTGGGTACCAGTTGTAGAATAATCTAATAGAGTGTTTAAATGGGTTGTTCTATTAGAACTTATTATTAACATGTACTGTATTCCTCTGAGTGAGAATTTCGGAGGCCCATCAAATTTAACCGCTCCGGCAACCCAATCAAAATGTGGATTGTGGCGCGGTAGACCATAGGCGGCAGTAATCTCTTCCCATAGAAGAGATCCGCCTGTTCTTTTGGCCTTTTTTATATGAACGGTGGCAAAACTGTAGGAGGCTCACTTAGGGCAAGTGATCCTCCGCCCATGGACACTTCTAGACCTTGCAGAACCGCGGTTGCTAAATAATAATAAAAAATTCACTTTTAAATAAGACTAAAGAATGTTGAAAAGATTGCATACTCTTTAACAATTAGAACAGCATACATACTCTAATTACTAAATAAAATAATAATGGTATACCTACTAAGTACTCTTATACTAGCTCGATAAAAAAAACTCGAAAAATACTAAAATTGAAATATTTATTAACTATTGTATGCATTATTAAAATAAATGTCTTCACCTTAATGTAATGGAATTTTCTTTTTAAAATCATAAATATATAGACAAATATTAAAATAATATATAAAAATCCAATCACAATATGGAAGTATTTACTTTGTTTTATATAGGGGACATTTAAAATGAGCATTTTATGCGAGTCGACCCCTCTATTATTTTGCAAGTCCGATGCAGGTACTTAGATCGAAATTCTATATGGAACAAATGAATTTGTTTCTTTACTAAATACATTTGAAGCAGGGTAATGTTTTTATCAATTTTAGTAAGTTTTACGACACAGCCCTTATAACCTCAAGGCCCAAACAAACACCTCTTGTTTCATTCGCATGAGTTCCGATAGGTAATAGGTTTATCTTATGAAAAACAACTAAGAATATTCAGACAGAATCAAAATTCTCATAGTAGATGTGAAAATTAATTCGATTTTATTAATTTTCTATTAGAATATGTTTAAATTAGTTATCGATTCAGCTTGAACGCTACTTACTAGGCTATATAGGTATACAAAGGAGGGCTACGAGTGAATCATACTTACAATTATTTCGTGTTTGAACACTTGTACAACATTCTGTTTCAATCAGCGACCATTACTTGAGAATCTTAAAATTATAGTAACGTGCTAATTTTAAGTTTCTTGCTTGGCTTTATACTTTCCAACGTAACTTTAATTTTTACTGTCGAGATAATAAGCTTTTGTTATGACAAAAATGCAGCAGAAGTAAATGGAGCACAGTGTTTGATGGAAGGACAATTAAAAATTTATATTATTTTTGAACTAAAAATATATAACAAATACTGTTCGATTCTTAGTTGATTTGTAAATGAGAGCCTCGAAGCTTAACGGTTTTAAAAGTGTAAGATGAAGCGAGAGGCATCGGGTTCGAATCCCGATCCGTGCAAGTATAATTTAATTTACCATTTTCTCGGTATCTGGGAGGGTTCGACAGTGGCGGGCGAGTGTCAATACTGGCGCACACGTGGTAGAGTCATGCTGAAGCATATGATGACGCACTAATTGTGCCGGCTCGTCGGATGTGATACCACGAGCTCACAGAATACTCAGCGTGAAACGTTACTTGTGCTGTGTTTCTCAGAGTAAGTGAGGGTATCGGAGGCCCTTAAAAGTGCCGCTCAAGCGGCGTAAAAAGCCGGCAACACAGCCATTGCGCGGACTGCGACGCAGTCGTTCATGGCCGACGGTGTTCTCTTACCATACAGGCGACCCACCTGTTCCGTTGTACGCAATAGAATAAAAAAAATGATATTTGATACTCAGTAGTAGTTTAATTAAAGCTTTATCCCTCACAATCAAGGGAAGCGCTACAGTTCTAAATACAAAGTTAAACACTTCAACACCAGGTGTAGGTATTACTAATCTGAGCTTTCACTCTAAGCTTTTAACTTATCACAAATCGATACACGAGACATGGTCTAACATATCTATGTGTAAAACTGTGTTATGTAAACATTAAAAACTTTTAAACTATTACACGAGATAGTTTTATTAAATATTAAAATGCTATATTTTATATAAGGCGTATGCCTATACCTAACATGGTAATTTATATTCAGTTAATTATATAATGATCATTGTATCTGATGATAATGTAGCATTATGTAATAATATGCAAAATACAAAGAGCTTATATGAATATAGGAATAATTTATGACTAGGATCTATTTTCTAAATTAAGATTTGGATTTAAAATTGTATAATTTACATATGATGTACATGTTTGACTATCAAAACATACCTACTTGTAACTAGCCGACAGTTTTTGCTATCACAATAAATTCTATTTTTAAACATTCTGTCCAAAAATTACCCTAAGATTTGAATTAGATTTTTATACAGTGAAGTGTTGGCAACTCTAAAAAACAAATATAAATTAAAATAAACTAAGCTTGTTGGGACATAGTCTATGCATTTAAACCATTTTAAAAAATGTGGTTGGTGTAGCTGTTACACGGTTAAATCAATAGAAAAATTCAGTTTTGTTTAAATAAACTATCGGTTGTAGATATAGTGCCTTTATTAAGAAATATAACGAAATATATTAAAGAATGAATCATCATCATTACAGCCGTAAGACGTCCACTGCTGGACATAGACCTTCGGACCTCCAGGTATACCTGTTGGAGGTGACCTGAAAGAATGAATAATATAAAAAAATAGTTGACTTTTCTTAATAACATAAACAGGACAAGATATGTTATATTTTATTTCAACTTTTCGTAACACTAATGTTTTCCGCAATATCCCGGATTGCCAATCTTGGTATATGAATAAACTTATATCCACTCGAAATTAATCTAGTGTAAGTAAGTATTCTTGATAAATACCCACCGAGCAACCTTTCTTAACTTTGAATATTAAGTGTGGTATAATTAAATTCTTATTAACATTTTCTCCGTAACCGCTGTATTAATGTAACGATTACATAATACATTCCTTAGAGAGTGCGTTATTATTATTCCTTAAATAATTATTTAAAAATTATATTATGTTATTATTTTAAATAATTTTCAAATAAAAACGTACGTATAATTATAAAGGTCAGCTACCGGTTACCCTAGTAATAGTCTGAAGTCTAGACCATCGTTTTCTCGAATGGAGGGTCACGAAGAGGCATTCGAGGGGTTGTTTTATTACACCCTAAGCATGGTCGAATTATTATAATTTATACCCTGCAATACAACTACGACTTTGCAAAAACAAAGTTGTACTTTGAATGGCTTAGCTTGCTTCATAAATGTTGGTTTGCTTTCGTAATAAGACTGATTGTTTAATAAAAATCCTAACATTGCTGAATTTTATAAATAAACTAGACTATATTAGTAATTATTCTACGGGATACAATAAACTTTATAAAGTTTGAAATATACATACGTATATCAGTTCATCAGTTATTATGTAAACACAAAATAAACGAAGCTTTTTATAGCATATAAATAGAAAATATAGACTATATTTAAGTATTTATTAAAAATTGTATTATACAATCTCCTTTTGAACTGAGTCTTCCCAATTGGGATATTGATCCGCCGTGGCACCTGCCTCCTAAATTATGGGTGTCTTGTGTCTGAGGAATTCGAAAAATGGCTGACAATTCATTACTTCCTTAGAAAATGGGTATAGGTATTCATTTATAAATAATGAGGGTTGTATTCAAATCCTTTCAGGATCTGCCATCATTAGTACAGAGCTTGGGGCGCGGCGTCGGATTTTCATCAGGACACCAATATTTTAAATGCTCTGCTAGAAGCGATGTGTGAATTTTTACATAATATATCTATGTACTATAAGAGGATGTTAGAACATTTCCCGGTAGCATTCAGCCAGGTCTCATTTAAAAAATTACGAAATTTTGAAATTTTAATACTAATAGATACACAAAATGACTAAGGATGGTTCCGATTAAAATAATAAATTTTTCTTCCAATGCTCGCTGCTGCAAAGTTTTAGTGTTGTTTCTTTATGGAAATGGTGACAAACGAGCAGGAAATACCTCTGCTGGCACTTGATTCTACAGAGTAGTGGTACGCGGCACAAAATGCCTTAAAAGTGAAGTAATTATGAATCTTTTCACACGTAGGAGAGCCATGCTGAAGTATATGCTCACGCACTAAATGGGTCGGCTCGTCCGAAGTGATATCACGGGCTCACAGAATACTCAGTGTGAAACGGTACTTGTACTTTGTTTCTCATAGTGAATGAGGATATCTGAGGCCCTTAAATGTGCCACTTCAGCGGCGTAAAAAGCTGGCAACACAACCAATGCGCGGACTGTGGCGCGGTTGTTCGTGGGCGGCGATGTTCTCTTACTATAGATGAGATCCAACTGCTCCGTTGTCCGCTATAGACTAAAAAAAACTTATATAACTTACCTATTGTAAAGTTATATTAATATGTGGTGCAAACAATGTTTCATAATTAATAAACCCATTGAAAATAAGTAGTAATAAGAAGTGCCTTATTCAAATCTAAATAATTTACGTACAGTAATTTCTTAAGTATCAAGTGATATTTCAAATGAAACTGTAGGAAATCTTTTTTTATAGAAATTTTCAAGGGAATATCTGTCTTTAAAATATAGCAATATATGGGTTAAATCTTACGCTTTTTATGATTACAGAAGGTTTTCTCATATCCCTGTTTACCTCTTTAGAAAATGTCTTGCTTACCCCTTATAGCACGGGAACGAGATAAACACACGTGACATAGTTCCTTTCATTTCAGAATTATAAAAGTAGGTTTACTTTTGTAAGATAAAATGGAAAAAGATTCTTCCGGGTGTTCCTTTCCGTTAGCTTAACCTTAGTGTAATATTCGTAAGATACGCATAGGATGTGAATTGTTATTTTTTTCTCGAAGGATTACTAAAATCCTTCGAGAACAAAATAATGCTCAGATATGCTGTTGTCCATTCTCAGCTGTTACGAAAATTTATCAGTCGAGACTGGTCTTTATTCCAGGTTACGTAGTTTGTTCATTTTGAAATTCCAACATTACTCTGATTGTAATTTTAATATTTGCCATTCAAAGCAAATATTATACGCTCTACTTTAGTTTTCAATAAGTACCATTTCACTTCCAATATGTATTTCTATTGTAGGTTTTCAATTAAAAGTCTGTCCTAATTCTTCTGGCCAGAAATAGTAATTATCCGATGCATAAAGTGGGTCATATACAAAATAAACTGTCATAGAAATAGTCGTTGTGTAACCCCAGCGTTTGTCTTTTATCTATCCGGCTTTCACAAGTTTGATAATAGTCAATAACGTTCCTCCCCACAATACCTGTAGGCTCGGTTTACTCAAAGTACTATCAGCAAAAGAGGCGGTTAGTGCAGTGCACTAATTGTCTTACCAACTGCAAATAAAGGACACCTGAAATTCTATCTTCATTTCTCTTAACTTTATCTTCTGTGTATAAAATATATGAATTTTGTATTGTATATTGTATAGTAATTTCGTTTCCAATTAAAATATTCGTAATTTGGTTTAGTTTTTTATAGTATAGCGGAAAACGGAGCAAGTGGGTCTTCTTACATGGCAAAAGAACACCGATGTCCAAATGGACAATTGCCAAATGGCAATGGCGCTCCAGTCCCCGCATTGGTTGTGTTGCTTGCTTTTTATGCCGCTTAAGCCGCATTTTTAAGGGCCTCCTATATCCTCACTCCCTCAGCGAAACACAGTAGAAGTACTGTTTCACGCTGTGTATTCTGTGAGCTGGCTTTCCCATGGGCTTTCCAATGGCTTTTCCGACAGTATTAATACACTCGCCCGGCCACTGTCGAGCCCTTCCAGACACTCGATAACACAGAACTTTTCCGGACCGGAATTCGAATCCAATATCTCTCGCTTTATGATAGACTTATAAAACCACTTAGCTATGAGGACTCTATCAGAAAGTTATTTTCGTAATTAATTCTTTTTATTTTTCTTCCGTTTTCAACATTATTTCGTTGTCTCACCTCGGGGTGTCTATTCAGGAAGTGTTGAAAATTGAATATCAGAACTGAAACTAACAAAGCCATAGTACTGGGTTTTTTACTGTCATTATTTTCAAACGCTCCGGATATAAACTGAATTTTCGGGGTGAGAGACCTCCATAATTATTCCCTACACATTAATCACACAGGTGTTAGTCACCTCACCCTACTTAGAATTTTAAAAGGGGCTAACAGATTTTAATGTAATTTCGCACAATTCGCAAAGCTTAAATATTTGAATATCAAGTTGCATTTTTACCACCACAGTTACCGGATAAATCCAGATAAATGTGGGCAATAAAATTAACATGACGATATAATATTTTAATATTCTATGTTAAGATTTAAAGCAGTCTTTATAATATATAAATATATATTACCTATAAAATCTTCGAAGAAATTTACTTTATTCAGGACAAAACGTGCAACCATTTTTAAATCGATGTACTTCGTCAGTCTAAAATTAATCATTGCTATTAATGTCAAAATTAAATACATTTTGATTAGACAGATCTGAAAAAAGAGTTTTTTGTCTTCGGTCTTAGAAACCTCGTTGCAAATTCTACATCTTTTTAATAATTCCTATTAGTATTTTTTTATAAAAGGAAATTGAAAAGAAAACTAACATAATATTGAATAATATTCTTTTAGGATTCAACTACGTTTGTACATTTCCAAAGTTTATTATGGAGGCGCTTTAGAAAAAGCCTAAACGGCGATGGAGCTTCACAGCTTGAATAAAATTGTGCAGTGTTCTGTGCACTTTGAGTTCTGACTCATCTATTGGGGTTCGCCCCCTCGTTTCTTTTGTTAATAGTCAGTTGTTCTATACAGATAAAGGTATGAAAAAGTGTTTCCAAAGAGAGCAATCATCGTACAACAATATCTGAAGATTTAAGCACGCGTCATACATATATAATATTTTAATTGTCTCTCGTGAGTCGTTCAAACCTTACCTATTGTATTTATTGTTCGAATATTGTATTAGCTTATTGCTTATTTTTATTATGTTTAGGGTAGAGGGATAAAATATTTTATGAAAAATCTGTATTTCGATTAACTAATTCAAAATTAATTGAAATAGATTAAACTTATAATAGTAAAAATATTTGAAGCAATAACTTTCATATTTTAATAATAACTTAAATTGATAGCATTTGTTTTCACCCGTGGGAGAGCCATACTGAAGCATATGCTGACGCACTAATTGAACCGGCTCGTCCGAAGTAATATCACGGGCTCACAGAATACTCAACGCAGTACAGTACTCAAAACAGTGCTTGTACTGTGTTTCGCAGAGTGAGTGAGGATATCGGAGGACCTTAAAAGTTCTGCTTAAGCGGCGTAAACACAACGGTGATTTTCTTTTACCATATAGGACACCCACCTATTCTGTTGTCCGCTATAGAATAAAAAATACATAAATTCTATATATTGGACTGAAATTTTGTACATGATGATCAGTTACCATACAATTTGAGCTCTTACCAGTCTTGATTAAATGCTTCTTCTTACAGTAAGTAAATAATAACGACTAAGTAAATAATGGTATTTTTCAGACGTGGAGGACGTAGAAATATGGAAGGTGGGAGTGGAGTTGTGTATAGAGTTGTTGGACGTACTCGTAAGACAGACTGTGGACAGCAGACGGAGAGACAGCCACCGAGGCAAGATACGACTTGGAAGAAGTACACAGATTCCCCTGGAGTTGGGGCTCCACCAATGGTAGTACTTACTTATATTACTCCACCAATTCATTATTTTAAGAGAATGAAACTAACCTTTTTATTTTTTATTTATTTAAGAAAAAATACAAGTCATTACATAAGAAAGTCACTGTGTAATATGTTACACAGTTGAGGATTATGATCCTCAAAGAGGATTTTCTGCACACCGAATATAATAATTTTTCATGACACCGCAACACATACAGAAAAAATATTTAAATCACTCAACATATGAATAAGAAACAAATCATACCAACAAAAATTTCATATTTGTTCAAAAATAGTATCACCGTTCACAAATCACGAAAGCTTCGCCGATCCATACAAACCACTTATTCCTAGGAAGTGCTCAAAAATTTCACTTTTGCACAAATTACCATATCCGGAAATGGTAGTTTTATTATTTAAAGGCAATTTATTAATTACTTTTTGTAATAAATATTTCAATAACTGTTTTGCCTATAAATTGTGATATTTAGGTACTAGAAGTGTGCATTAGTAATTGATCTGGTAAAAGACTCGTATCTGTTGATACGATTTTTGAAAGTGATTAGATGTCACTTACAACGCCAGGCTCCTTATGATTTCCTTATACTCTGTAACAAATGCTGAAGTAGTTCAGTGAAGTTATAATTAGTCATATATAAGTTTTTTTTTATATTAACGGTGGCAAAGGAGCAAGAGGCTCACCTAGTGCAAGCGGTTGTCCGCCCAAGGAAACCCCCAGCCCATGAATAGCAGCGGGTGCGATGCCGGCTTTTAAGGAAAGTGTACGCTCTTTTCTTGAAGGTCCCCAAGTTGTATTGGTTTGGAAATACCCCCACTGACAGCTGAATCCACAGAGAGGTGGTGCGCGGCTTAAAATGCCTTAAAAAAAGCTCAGTTGTAGAGCGACTAAAATCGAGATGAAAGCGATGAAACTTTGCGTTCTGCTTCGACATTCGATGGTGAAATTCAACAGTATGTTAATTTTTTTTTAAATTTCAGAGTCAAACGCAAGCTCCACCCAGTCCATCCCACAGCCGAAAGAGTGAGCGTCGCGCGGGTCACCACTCCCCGCAGCACAAACGAGAAAAACTTACTGCAGCCCAGCAGCTTGGCATCGCGCCTCATCCTCAGGTGATATGAATTCTTACAGAAAATTAACATTACATATAGGTACTACACTGCCATATATATTTTTAATTTTTTAATTCTGTTCAAAATAATGCCAGCAGATGAAAGCACTTGTGCCATTTTTTATACTCAAATTTATCGTCCTAAAATAATAATAGACAGTTTTAATGACAATAATAAATTATATTGTAAAAAAATAATATGGATATGGTTTATCCCTTTATCGAACAAATATTCTCAACACACGTGGGAGAGCCATGCTGAAGCACATGCGGACGCATTAATTGTGCCGGCTCGTCCAAAATGATATCGGGCTCACAGAATACTCAGCAGCGGCCCTTAAATAATTCCACTTAATTGGTGTAAAAAGCCGGTAACACAACCAATGGGCGGACAGTGACGCGGTTGTCCGCGGGCGGCGGTTTTCTTTACCATATGGGAGACCCATCCGCTCCGTTATCCGCTGTACTATTAAAAAATGAAAATAGATAAATGGTTTTAACTCAAAGCGATAATTTTCTTGTATGGCTATTGCTTGTTACATTTCGAAGTTGATTAAAAAACTACTCTATTTAACGAACAAAAGCAAAAAGATTGGCAATGATCCACACTCAGGTGACCTAACTTTATTGTACCAATTTTCAAGTACTTCCCTGTGCCAAAAAAGGTTCTGTTCACAGTTCGCCCGCGATAACACTTGGAAGCGTGCCATCCTAACAAACACTCATTAAATTTATACAATAATTTATTAAGTACTGTTAATTTTTTTATCAAACATATGTACATATATTATTTAAACTAGACATTGAAATACGAGAAATAATAAAGTTATTTAATGATAATCTAAACGCGCCTTCGGGGTATTTTACGCATGATGTGTGAAATGGAGATTTTGTACCGCGCTAAAGTAGGACATATCAGCTGGAATGTCATGTTTAATTTGATTTTAATATGATCTTGTCTTAATTTGTCACCTGATATCATTCCATATACATGTTTATATCTCCCGCCTACGCAAAATCTTGGTAGGCTTGAATGAATCCAGAACATAAAGTTTAACACAAATTTTGTGATAAAGTATTTTAAGATAGTTTATCTAATTTCAGTATGCTGCTGCCAATTCTCAAAATCAACATGGATCAAGAGGAGGCAGTTCACAGGTTAGCGATCTTTAACGAATTCTACATATTTTTTTTAGTAAATAGATGAATTATATTTAAATATTTAGTTTAATATTCGAGTAAATAGAATTGGCGGAATTCATAAACTAGAATTATATTATTAAATAATACTTTTTTCATACACGCTTTTTTTTAATTTTCGTATCGCGTTGTATAGATTTCATTCTTGGTAGTGTTTTATTTAACAGTCATATTTAAGTTTCCTAACAAAATTAATAAGGAGAAATCGCTTCGAAATGTGTTGTCCCGCGCACTACTGTATGGAATCGGCTCCCTGCAGAGGTATTTCCAAACCTATACATAAAGTCCGGCAATATACCCGCGACCCTGCACGGGCTAGGACTGCCCATCGGTGGAGGACTGCTTATTAAGATATACGGCACTCAGCTAGGAATGAGCGTTTTCCACCATATCCATAAATAATTTTTGCCGACCATTCCGATCGGCTAGACTCTTTGGCGTTGCGTAGAGATGTTGATTCACTCAGTATCATCTACCGCATCTATCACGGGGAATATACGGAGGACCTGTTTAGACTGATCCCTGCTGCTGAATTTCACCATCTAACATCGAGACAGAATGCAAAGTTTCATCGCTTTCACCTCTATGTTTGTCGTTCCACAACTAAGCGTTTTTTAAGGCATTTTATGCCCGCAACGCACCCGCGGCTCTGCAAGGACTGGGGATGTCCATGGATGGAGGACCGCTTGCCCTAGGTAAGCCTCCTGCTCTTTTGCCACCAATTCTATAAAACATGTATTGTTTCAATTAAGAACGTTTATCGGAAATGTATAAATTGAGCATATTAATAGGTCTTTTAGAATTTAAATACATCTAAATATTTTAGATCCAATCTCCAAGTGGGAGCTCTCGACCATCCAGTGTATCAAGTGGCAACGGCAGTAGTTCCTCAAGCAAAGCCAAAGGGCCGCAGAACTTCGGCTACGCTAAAAGACAGAACGGAACTCAACAACCACCCCCATTGTCAACAAATGGACCACCGCAGCATACTCATAGTAATTATAATTGTTTTCTTCTATAAACATTTACCCATTACGTACGTTTTAATAACGGCCCTTAATCGGTTTGAGTATTAGAAACATATTTTGTTTTATTTTAAATAAAAATTGAAACAACTGATTTCAGAAACAAACTATCTATTTAATAGTTTATTCAAACAATAAAAATACATTTCTTGTAGGTAGAGATATTTTTAATTTGTAATTGTTATAATTAAATTTGATTAAAATCGATATTGTTTTAGGCGGTAGAACAGCCCAAGTGACTGCAGTTCCTAGAACCAAAGTCAAAGTTTCTGGGGGGACTCAAACCTGTACTCAAGACTTGCAAATACACAGTAAGTTTTGCTTTTTTCTTAAATTTTTTTTGGTATTTACATGAACATCGTAAAATCAAAAGTATAGTTACCATATACATTTATAGTTATTTAGCTACGGAAGTCTCTTAGTAATAAATTAATCCTTCTATGTGAAATACAGCGGTATAATTTAATTAAAAGTGAGGTTATTGATTTTTCCAGTGGAATTAAGTTGGTAGTAACATATAGAATATTCAGTATTTTTGTGAATATTTCAGAGAACGGCATAGGACCAAAGTCCTATTCCCTGCAAGGGAACACTGCAGCTCAACTCTCGGCCTCAGTAAGAGAGCGACTTCTTGGATCTCAGTCCTTACCAAAGCCTGGAACGCACGAATTCGCTGCATTATTCCATCACCACAGGTACCTCTTCCCTTCTCCATAGAAAATAAATATTCCGCAAATTTTAAAACTATTTTGATGTATAGTGCGTAATAATAAAATATCTCTTAAATAAACAACTTGCAATTTGATAATATATGACATATATCTTATCTGGCAGCTTTTTATTTACAAACGTGTCGATAGTGTAAAAGCGTGAGAAATAATTCAGTCTTGATTTGAAACTTATCTTATACAGACTAGTTTTGTGTAGGTTTACTTAGTTTTGGTAATTTCTTTATGTAGCTTTAATATTTGAATGCTTGCCGGTAGCAATATATCGGATTATCTATATTAAGTAAGTGCTAATTTTATTTCAGAATACCTCCAAGGGGCGGAATGAAGATCAGCGACGGAAGTCTTTCAGATACTCAGACCTACTCCGAAGTGAAGTCCGACTACGGTATTCCGTACGCTCCGTGGCTGAGACATAGGTAACAGATATTCATATCATTCCCGTTACTGTAATATAGTCATCAAACCTGTGTGCCCTTCACATGCTTTCGCGCCCCCTTCGGCCAATCCAAGATTTGGCCAGCATGAACCCTCTTCTGTACAATTTCAGCAACACATATTCGGCAACCGGACGTCTCTCGGAAGGCGAGTCCATGGAGTCTCTGACGTCACTCCATTCAGCGCAGCACACAACCCCTAACTCACACCACCGAAGCTCCCTTACACATAATAAGCTCATCATGCATCGAGACGCACAAACCTCCAGGCTTAACCGAAGCAACAGTATTAGGTAGGTCTCTCATGTTCAATTGTCACTCCAAAAGTTTCCTCGCTTTGGCTCCATTCATTCAAATCACTGTTATTCTTATGAACCAATTTCAAAATGTACATTTGTTTTGTATTGAAAATCGATCTCGTTATGCTCTCGGCAATTATACCACAAGAGAGCTTCACGAGCGCTATTAAAGAACTTATTCATTCTGCTATAATTATCGAACAACGCGTAATTTTCGCAATATTTTTAATGAGACGCGTACTCTGCTGCTAGTACTTATTTAATATATAATTAAAAACCTTAACCTTCATGCTGTATTTTTTTGAAATTGGTTATATTTATTTATATTATATATGAGAATTAGTAAATAAATGATGATTAACTTTTAGCTATCTCAGAGATAGGACATTCCCAAGGTATGCCACAAGGTTTGAAGTATACAGTTTTGCTTCAATGTGGCACGCGACAATTTTACTGCATGTACGCAATTCGCACGGCTTGCTAACATATTATTTAAATTGTACGTCGGAATACGGCTGTCGTTTAATAAAACAAATCAGAATTTTAATTTTGAAGAAACTAGTATGGAATCACTAATTGATACACAGTTAATAAGAAATAAATATGAAATATAAAACGAATATAATCTATTCAATATCTGGTTTTAAATATGTTGCAGGCTTAATACTATTTAATTTAATTTAAAATATGATTTTATTTATGTCTTAAAATTTCATTTTTATCAAAATTATTTAATAAATATTTATACATTACAATTGCTACTGCTTTGAGCTTAAAAACATATTGTTATCGCTGCCGAAAGACTAAGTTACTAGTCGAGCTGTTTAGTGTTATTTTATTAGGAAGATAGTGGTATGAGTTTCATTGATAGTCATCCAATGTCGCTGGTAAAAATTAATTAATTTCTGGTAAGGTTATCTGAAACTAACCCTGAGTAACGATCAACAATCTACAATGCATTACAAAAATTAGTGATTATACCCCTGCGAGAGCCAAGCTGAAGCATATTCTGACGTACTAATTGGGCAGGCTCGTCCGAAGTGATACCACGGGCTCACAGAATACTCAGTGTGAAACGGTAGTCGTACTTGAAACGGTACTTCTGCTGTGTTTCGCTGAGTGAGTGAGGATGTCGGAGGCCCTTAAAAATGGCGACATAAAAAGCTGGCAACACAACCAATGTGTGGAATTTGCGTGCGGTTGTTCATGGGTGGTGATGTTCTATTACCATATAGGAGACCAATCTGCTCCGTTGTACGCTATATCATAAAAAAAATTGGAAAATTAATTCAGATGTGGGTGTATATAGATCTAGTCCTAAATGTAATTGCATAATTTATTATAAGCCCTTTATTGATATAATCATGTAAAAAATTTAATTAAGAAAGATAATATTTTTGTTGCGCGCCTACCTACCACGGAGAAATTCCATAAAAATAGAAAAATGCTGCTTGCTGTAAATCACAGTATTCACGCTTTAAATTCCGATGTTCCCGCCAAGAAAATCCATATATAATTTCCTTTTCAGATCGACTAAATCGGAGAAACTATATCCATCGATGCTTCAAAGGTCTTCAGAGAGTGATTATGAACCGTACTACTGTCTGCCGGTGCAGTATGGACCCGGTCAAGGTGAGTTTGAGCTTTAAGAGAATATTATGCTTAATTAATAATTTGATAATATATTAGAAAATAGATATAAATAGATACAAAATAGATTTTGTATATATAAATTCTGTGTCATCATCGTCGTAGCGAAACAATTATAATTTTAAATTGCAATTCTAGTAAACATACCGCCTACCCGGATATAACGACAAATCTTTATCTTGGATTATATTGTACTTGTATGTATTGCTTATAACAACTATCGGATATAGTCGGCAACGGATATACGGTCCCTTCAAAGTCGTTATATCAGGTTTTGATTGTACCTGCAAGAGTCGGCTTAGAATTGTGCTTCCCCATATCATCCCGTGGGTCCTACGGCTGAAATGATGATGATGATACAAATATCTAACATTTTTTTTTAATTTTTATCCAATCTGAATTGTAAATTGAGATTATTTTTAGGTCTAAATTACGGAGTATCTGAGCCACCCTCACCCTCACCGCGATCAGCTCTAAGTCCAACGCACCAACCCGCTAGTGTCATACATACACCACGACATTCTCATCACTATCCCAAGAAAAACGATGAAGGTAGGTCTATAATAGTACAAATCAAACAACAGACAGTACATACCATATGCTTTTAAACATAATAGTGGTATTCGTTGCATTTAGATTTGACGGTGTGAAATCATTCGAAACTCAGCTGTATCAACTATAGAAGACTCAGCGTCAAACGGTACTTGTACTATGTTTCGCATAGTGAGTGCGAATATCAGAGGCCCTTAAAAGTTCGTAAAAAGCTGGCAACACAACCAATGCGCGGATTGTGACGCGGGTGTTCATGGGCGGTGGTGTTTTCTTATCATATAAGAGACCCACCTGCTCCGTTGTCCGCTATAGAATAAAAAAAATTTAAGCCTAAATTGTTTGTGCTAACAGGACGTTACACTTTCAGTCCATGGATCTACCGCTTCTCTAGTATCGACTGCGTCTTCACTCGCGGCTGGGGCCGGCTCTGAGGAACGGCATGCACATGAGGTAAATACGCCTGTACGTAGCCCAAATTCATCGTCACTATTTATTTATTATCTGTTTCCATGGAGATTAAAACGAAAAATTGAATTTCATTTTAGAAATGTAAGCATATTTTGAATTTATATATTTACTTTTGTATCTAATCTTAATACTGTTCAACTGTTCAGTGCCACCTCGTCATTGGAGGTCGGCCGTCAATAATTCTACTAAATACAGTAGATTTTATTTGAGTACAGTACACATGTAATAGTTATTTGAGTCGTATTTGATACTCCTTGAAATTAACAAAGAAAATAAAGATAATTTTCTTTCGTTTGATTCCTTATACGGTAGTCAAATGATGTTCTGGCTTTTGTGTGACCAGAAGGATAAGAAACGGTGACTAGTGTTATAAAAAATTAAAGATACATTTTAATCTTTTTGGATCATCAAATTGCTTTTATTATTTTCATTAGAAATAAATAGCTTTTATCGTACAATGCATGCTTTCTGTATCAATAAATTTTATGTTTTAAACACCAAAATGTACAATCTTTATTTGAACTAATTAAATTAATTGTTACAACTTATTAGCAACTGCCTGATGTCTTTCAAACCAAAACATATTTTTTGTTTTCTAAGAATCGAGGCTAGTAAATTTTCGTTATGTATCTACGAAAATGAAACCGCTGTAGATTCATAGATATAATGTAAAATGTATTGTCATTTTAAACAAATTGATCCTCATCATTCGAGCTTTATATGTAAACTTGTCATAATAGATTCAGCCATTTTTTTACTTAGATCCCAAAAGTTTTTTGATGTTATTTTTAGTATAGAGAGTAAAACCCCGATACTTTTAGGTTCGAAAATTGAGAAGAGAGCTAGCAGATGCCAAAGAAAAAGTTCACACACTCACGACGCAACTTACAACAAATGTGAGTACTATCTGCTATTTTCGTTTTCATTTTTTTCTTATTTCAAAGCGAACAAAGGAGGAGCTGCATCTCCTATATGGCAAGGGAACATCGCCGCCTATGAACAACCGCGCCTCAGTCCGCGTCGTGGTTTTATTGGCGGCTTTTTTACGCCGTTTAGGCGGCAATTTTAAGGGCCTCCGATATCCTCACTCACTCTGCGAAACACAGTACAAGTACCGTCCTATTAGTGCGTCAGCATGGCTCTTCAACGGGTACGATAGTATTAAGAGATTCGCCCGGCAACTGTCAAGGCCTTACAGAGACCGAATAAATTATAAAATAATATATAATTTGTCCGGACCGGGTTTCGAATCCGCTACCTCTCGTTTCATAGTACAATTTTTAAAACCACTAAGCTACGAGGCTCTTAAAATTCCAAAATTATTTACATACAAGATGTGCTTTTAAGTGAGTTAATTATTGATTTGCAACATTTTTAAGCACATTCTTGCTGTGCATTTCCATAACAATGGTTTTTAACGCGTTGTAAGTATGTACCGTAAAAAGATATTTTAAAAAGAACTCTCTATTTAATAATTATTATGTTTACATATTATTACAGATAGATAGATAAAAATCGTTGAATAAAAGTGACATACTCATTCTCTGTCATTCATAGTTGGAATAAAAAATTGGTACATACAAATAATACAAAAAGATGTTTTTTTTTATTTCGTGATAAATATTATTGCGTTCATATTAAAACTATTATAAATTATAATGCCTATGTTTGGACTTTATTTGCTTTTCCATAAATGCTATTCTTATAGTATTCTTTATTTAGTAGCACTGTTTCCAATTCAAATTTGTATCTACTAATTCATCGTAAATTTTATATGTTATAACATATAATGAAATTGAAGCCAACAATGTGGTTGCTTGCCCTTGGCTTCCAAAAACAAAGATATGAAATATCTTGATAGTAATATGAGTAACTCGTCGAAATATTCGCCTTTCACCGTAGATCGGGTTAGTATTGAGTTAAAACTATATGCGTCGGACACATATTTTTAAGTAATAGTTACTGGTAATAATTGGGTATAAATATTTTATACTTTGTATAATGATTGAGTTGCTTTAACGTTCTTCTCTTTCTGGTTTACGTAATCCTGTTTTAATTTGTGTTATATTAATTCGACATTACATTGCCACTATTTGTAGCTTCTTATGAAATGATCTTTGAATTGAGTCGTGCAGTTTTTTTACCTTTTTAAAGTAGGATTTTCACCGAAGACCATTAAAGTACGCTTTAAACGTCGTTAGACGGACTGAAGCATCGTTATATAATTGGCCATGTGGGAGATCCCTTTATGTAATGGATTTTTTTGAGGTTTCCATTCAATATTCCATGTTTATATTCTTTAATATTTACGATGTAGCGGTAAAATATATAAATTATTCCAAATTTTTTACGTATTTGGTAAGACTACGCTTTAAAATCGAAATATGAAACCCAAGAAATAAAAGAAGCTGACAGAATGATTGGTACAGCTATTGCAATGAGATGCCCCTGTTGAAATATTATATCGCCTACCAATGCTGCGGTTGTAGCCTACGTTTCTGTTTATTATTAACCGATAAAAGGAACCTTTTTGGTTCAATTATGTCAAGTTCGGATATGTTGAATGCATACTGCATTCTTGCGTCTTTGATTTTTACGTTCATTTATAATCAATTGTTTTTATCTACGCTAACTAAATAAATTTCACAGCGATCAGAAGCATTTCTTTCTATTATATTGGGATACTTTTGTGCTTAAATTTAAAATCCGAACCCGCTGAAAAATATTTCAACCACATAAATTTTACCCTAAACGTAGTATAAAGTTGCAGGGATAAATTTATTTGTTTCCAATAAAATCGTAAGGACATTGACAGCAAGTGACACAGATTAAATAATGATAATAGTTAAGGGTCAAACAAGTCACACGGCCGTGAGACGTGAGACCACTAACTCCATATCGGGTGTCAGGAATGTGTGCCAACTACAGTAGTGACTATCTCCTGTCAACTGTATTGCCGCCTTCAGGTGCTACCAGGGAACTGTACCTAGTGTTTTTGCATTAAATCAAATTTCTATATAACCTTCTTCTCTCCTTCTCTTTTGAATACATTTCAACTCTCACCCTCTGATTTTTCTGAAGGAAATCTGAAAATATAATATAAATATTTAGTTAGAAAACCTTATCAAGCTTTTGAACGATTCTTTTTATAGACTTTATTAATATAAAATGCACCGAATGCGGTAGTCACCAACATAAAAGGTGTTTATACGTAATATAAGTAGTTTTAGTTTAAATTTACTGTTTCGCATTAGGAAACGTTTATAAGGCTAATATAATAAAAAATGTACTGACAGCATATGAAGTCAGAAAATATTTCAAAGTAATTTATAAAAATGTAGCATCGCTAACATAGATAGTTTTTTCTATGATTGTAAAGATAAAATGTAAAAGAATTTTTCTAAGGCTATTTAAAATAATTAATTTTATTTAAAAAGATCATATTACTTTCAACGCATGTAACAAGGTTAGGGGTTAGATTTTCAGACCAGCTTTAACACAAAAATAATGTCACCTCTTAAAATTTAAACGATTTAACAGATTTCATTTAGAGCCGTGATCAAATCGCTGCCCGTGAGCATTATTTGTGCGACCCGCGGCAATGCAAATTGCATAAATATATATATAGATACAAAGTAAAAATAAATATCCTTCCGTAGTCGCGATAAATTTGCTGACAGTACCGAGTACAAGAAGTCATCTACGTCAAAACAATAATTTAAATTGCAAATAGAAAAGTCAGGTAGTGTATTTGAAAGTAATATTGGAAATTGTTTACGCATTTTATTGGGAACGTTAACTATTAGAATCTATTATGAATATTCTACACATCGAAAAGGAGTTTCTAACTATGCGAGTGTTTAAGTATAGAAATAAATGTTGAAAATGTTTTAATTAAAAAAATTCATACCGTTTTATCTTGTTTTAACTATATTTGTTAAAACCGAAATATAGAATTAAGTAATAATTAATCATCTTCATCATCAGCTTACTAAGTGCACTGCTGGACATAAGCCTCCTCCAATCATGGGGGGTGTTTTGCCTTAATCACCACGCTTGGCTTGGGTTGGTTATGATAATAATAATGTATAATAATTCCACTTGCAAAATAATGATTTATAGATTATGATTCTTTATTGCTCATTTTTTATCATCCCTTATCAATGTTGTGAAGAAATTTTACCTTTGTAGTTGCCATAAATCAATCAAAACTGTCAATTCGGGGGCAAACCGATGAAGCTTAGCAAGCAAGATCTAAGAAAACATTACTGTTACCGTGCCTGGCTATTTTAAACCAGTGCACAGGCTTGCTTTGTACTAATATATTTTTTCACTTAAATACGATTTCTAACTCACTTCACTTCACTTCTACACTTCACTGAATACTCAGCGTGAAACGGTACTTGTGCTGAGTTTCGCCAAGTGAGTGAGGATTTCGGAGGCCCTTGAAATTATACCGCTTAAGTGGCGTGAAAAGTCGGTAGAAAAATCAGAGCGCGGACGGGCGCGGTTGCCCATGAGCGGCGGTGTTCTCTTACCATATCGAAGAAACCTGCTCCGTTGACCGTTACAAAATACAATGAAAAAGTAGGACAATATGAAAAAAGACGTTGTGCTGTAAATTCGGTTTTATTTATAATAACATTTTCAAATCTGTTTATATATTTTTTTAAATGATCAATTTCAATTCTAGCAACGTCAAGGGAATGTCTGACACTGAGTCAGACTGTAAACTTCATAACATTACATTTACTATAGCTTTACGTATAGATAGATAAATCACTTCTAACAAGCATAACTTGGTAGGTACTTTGTTCCTTAAATGTTTCGCGTTGAATACAATGTTGAATATTAACACTTAGTTTAACGTAACCATTTATAGGTGCAAACATTAATCATTGCGTGTGCAAAGATTGCAGAATAGCCAGTTGTTTACATTGCTGTACAGCTCACATGTCAAAAATGATCACTTGTTCTGATTTGGACTCAAAAATAAAAGCTCAACTCGTCCGCGGGATGCTTCCGAAATATTATTTGACAGTTTTACATTAATTAGTCTTTAAACTAATTCTAATGTACACACAGATAGAAAAAACATTGTTTTTGTATGTGCTTTTAATTGTTCATATCATAATAGAGAAAGCGTTAAACTAATAACGCTGTATTACCACGTATAGTCCAATTAGCGCAATGAAACTACTGATGTAGATAATAAAAGGGGAAATTCTCACAGTTTAGTGATAAGTCTAGACATTTTAACTAAAGATAATAGAATTAAGCGATTTTATCTAAGTATACATAAAATCTAAAAATATATATTATTATATTTATAAATGTTGATAGCAACTTAAATAATCTTTATAATAAATTTGTTTCTATATACAATAAACGTGAAACAAAAGATTTGACTCTGATTTAACGTACATACTAAAGACGTTTTCAAAGAGTAGACTAGTGGGTTGTAAACCCATTAAAGGCACCAATTTATTACAATAATCCAATCAATTTAAATCAAAGCACAAAGAAAGGGATTGAATAAAGTGACGGTTTTGTCCCTTAATTTACGATTACGTAAAGCGATGCCGCCATAAATAATTCAACACAAAGACTAAGCAGCAACGTTCGTCGTTCTTGCCCTATTGTTTTATTTTTTTATATTTACGTACCTATAAGTCCTATAACTAACTCTGTAAGAAATAATTTGTACATAAAGAATATAGGTGGCCTGAGTTTTATTCTAAAGCTATACCTTATTATTACTCTATTATAACTTAAAAACTCTCAAAATTAATAAATTCATAACTTACTCAGTTTATTGTAAAATTTTGAATAATAGAATATTTAAAGGCGTTAAAAATTCTATTTGTCTCTTAACGAAAGTAGTAAATACTGTCTTATAAGAGATTTTAAACAGATATTCTGATATAATATATACAAGTTTTTGTACATTTTTTACATGTTAGCAAATCATTAACGATAACCTTATAATTAAAAAGAAATTTGTGAACGCTAAACTATGGTAAAACTGTTTTTTTTTATTTTAATAATAATTCACAATACTTACCGATTTAGCACGCCAACTTACATGGTAGCCTAAAATAAAAACTAAAATAAAATACTGCTACTAATATTATTTCTTTTTTTACGTCTTATTTTACTGAGCTTTTTGTAGTCTCTTGGATTTCTGATTGGTCTATGCTTATGTATTGTGAATAAGTATTATTTATAATAGTCTATAGTCTATACTCTTACTTATAGTAGCCAGTCAGCGCTGAACTCGAGCGAGTCAACACAACAGTCTGATTTGAAACGTGTGTGCAGACGGTTGCGTGCAAGTTGCGCGGGTTTCTTTATTCGATCAATTATAAACAAATGGATATCTGTGGATTTATTTGTGATAAGTGTAATGAGTTTTTGTGTTATCGGATATGAGTGTATTGCAATTTATCTAGCGATATTTGATACTTCAGTTAGAATCTATACATTTTTTCTCATTCTCTTGTTACATTACTACGATATCCGTGTCCTTTTGTTTAGTCAATAGATATTTTGGGTAGTTTATCACTTTCTTATCGTTTTAAAACATAGCATTATTTTGAACTCTTGGCCTTGAATCGATAACTTGTGTTAGCATTGAATCTTACAAGAAAAAGTGATGAAATAACATCAATAGCTTCTTATACACGAACGTTAAATCAAAATTTTTGTTTACTATGTTCGTCCAGGTAACCGCTTCCCGTTTTTGTGTCATCAAACCCTCTAGTTCAGGTGCATAGCCCCAAAAGTTTATTCACTTGCGTGTTCTATTCAGTTAAGGCCATTGTTATGAAAGTTCCAATACTATTGTAAAGTCTAAAGAGAAACCACTATTTTTATAGCCAATATCAGTGTATATCTGTAGGACTTTATATCATGATGAAGAAACTTTTTAGTTTGCAATGACCTATATTTGAAAACCTTGATAATTAATTGAATTTCAATCAAAACACACTCTGAAATTCACTTAAAAACATTTAAATTTGTAGATATTTAATACCTACGTTTGATGTTAGAGTCCAGACGTCAAACTTGGCAACAGATTTTATGGGAACGTCGTCTCAGATTCTATAAATTTATACCATAATTTAATTAGTCGACTATAAACTAAACTGGAGCGTTATATCTCGCAGTTATTTTTATCTCCAGCGTAGTGTAAATGTTAGTTATCCGCAATCTTAACGCTATGCTATCAAAGAATTAGGAAATAGTAAAACGTAGATACGTTTTTACCTACAACGCAAAAAGTATGTCATTACATATCAAAAATTATCATTTATTCCAATCATTACGACAGGAATGATATTCGCTAGCTGTTAGAATATAGCATCTTCAATCAAACATGCGCCGTGCTCTCAATTGAGGTTAATTTATACGGAGACTGGTCAGATACCGTGTATAGCCCGTTTTATTTATTCGTTCAATAAACTAAATAACCTAGTCAATTTGAATTGCGTTCTTAGGGGATCGAATGTATCGTGAAATTGTCTCGCTGGTGTTTGTCAAGCATTAATTATTTTAATAACCGCTAGTTATTGTAGTTTCGAATTACAGACTCATACGGGTATCTCAACTAACTAAAACTGCTCAAACCAATGAGAAACACAAAAAAAACAGTCACTGTTTACAGAACAAAGACGAACGAACTCATAAATGTAGAAAATTATTTGTACATTAGGGAGCATTGTTTCTTTTGAGTTGATATTTACTTACAATCATGTAGAATGTAGATGTTCGCATTGGTAAAGCCTATCCACATCTGGAGCAATCTCTGTTAATAGCCATAGATAATATTGTTGCTGAGTTCTTTCACTGAACTCTAGCTTATATAATGTATTCCGGTCTTGACTGATCCTTTTACTTCTTAGAAATTAGTTAGGTATATTATTTTGCGCGACCGTTACTACTATGTTAATATTCTGTTGACAATAGTCGTGTCAGTTAACACAATCGTTTAAAATCCTTCCAATCAAATCGTGTTTAGTTATAAATAGCTGTTCGCAATATGGGAACATATCTATTAGCAGTCATATTTAAGCTTGAAACTTATATTTGATAGACGAGGTTTAAATTCCTCAGACAGATCCTAATTTTATTGACATCACAAATACATTTTCATATTTTTCATTATTACTTGAAATAACTATATCTACATTTTAAATTAAACGCTATTCAGAGACACACTCAATTGTTTAACGTAATTAATAATTCATACAATAGACAATAACTGTCTTAATTGCAAGGACGATTCAAATGTCGTCTTATTTGATTCTCATCGTAAAACTCATTGCGATCATCACGGAATTATCAATGAATACTTAAAATAAAACCCGTTGATAGTTTACGTCATCTGTGGAACGACCTTCGCAGGCAACCACTACGGCTGCGACCTTCCCAAAACTTTATTACTTATCTTTTTAGTCAATCGTTTAAATTTACATAACTAGACTAAAAGTTCGTTACTTTTTATACCATAACATTTAATATTAACAATGATGTCATTAACTGCCAGAACCGGTATCGAAATACCAAAACGTCACAAAAGAATATTTTTTTATTACAATTTTTAATATTGCTGGTTCGAATATAATTTCCTTAAACGATAGTTAGCTGGTTTTAAAAATAGCCTACAGTTATACATCTGTGTTATAAGGTAGAGGAAGGAAGCACTACAAATACTTACAGAGTACAAAGTATTATCTATTCAGGAAGTGCTGACTCCAGCGTCGTTGCTAGGATAAGCTCGGATCAGAATCAAGTTACACATTTCACTTTGCCGCATGTTATTATAACTATAATGGTGGTCGGCTCTGACTCTGCTAAATGATAACAAAATACAATCATAATAAATACTTCCAGTAAAGCATCATCAGGTTTTTATAGAGTGCAATATTCACACATAGAACATCTAGGTGTTGGTACTTGGTAACATAACATCGCAACTTTTTTAATAATATCTCGACTACTTGTTGAAATAAATTGTGAAGTCTGTAAAGTCGGCACCCGTATGAAGAGACATGCTGAAGCAATTGCTAAAGACGCACTAATTGGGCCGGCTCGTCCGAAGTGATACCACGGCCCGACAGAATACTCGCCGTGAAACGGTACTTGTACTTTGTTACGAAGAGTGCGTATATCGGAGGCCCGTAAAAATCTGCCAACACAATAATGCAGACTGTGGCGCGGCTGTTCAGGGGCGGCGGCGTTCTCTTACCATATAGGAGACTCACCTGCTCCGTTGTTAGCTATATCATGAAAAAAATTAAGACGACGTTGACATCGTCAACGCTCGACTCGCACTAGTTCATTGTAAAATGAATATCTGAACGGTTATTTGTTATTCGGTTTACTAAACAGATAGATATCGCTACTGTAGAATGCAAAATCCGTCACAGTAGATTGGTTATTTATGATTAGCATAACAATGGAGGCCAAAGGTTAAACGGGTTTCTTTAAATTTAGCTTATACGTCGATGACACAAACTATAGATAAAATTTCAAGATTTTATAATACACATTTGTGGTTTAATTAAAACGCGAACAGGACTGATTTTATTAAATCTGAGTGACTTCGCCTAGGTTATGCTAACTACGTTATCATCTTATAACTCCAATATGATTTAAACTGCTTTTTAATACTGTCTTCGATAAGATCATGATAACTGCTGTCCTTAATTTACGAGATCTTGTTTGCGCTCCTTGACCGCGTTTTAGCATTTATTAAACCACATGACGCAGTGTTTCACCTCTCTTTCATATCGAATGTCTTCTCGTTACGTTATGCTCCGAGAGTCGGGCCATGTGCGGGACAGATGCGCCATTTGAGCGTCTCGAAACTTGTTTCACTTCTTGTTTTGTTCATTCCTATTATAATATCATGACTTACTTCCTCGCCTTTGTATTTACTTCGCTAATTATAATCTTATGTAACTCAAAGGTCGTTTAAATGGATTCGTCAAGTCCTGTAGAGGAAAACTTCCATCAATACATTATTTTTTGCGTATCATTTAAAGACATATATTCTAAAAGTACGTCACTTATAAAATGACGATAGCTATTACAATTCAATCTTAATTTTGTATACAATAAAGTTATTGAAATTCAAATGGAACTCTTACCTACCTTACATAACAATAGACAATATTTAATACATTATGAGTGTTAATTTTCATATGAACACCTTTCTATCCGCTACTTGCATATCTTAGAATTCTCTTCTATCGCAAATTGATGTTATATAACTTTATAGCTACTTATGAAACAGAGTTTTTTTTAATTCGAATTATATGTACTTACATTACTTAACAGTCATACGACCATACGACAGTTATAAGCCAATACAACTTGGAGGCTTAAAAAAGAGTACCAATCCCTAAAAGGCCGGCAACGCACCGTGGCCCTGTAAGGGGAGTGCGTAGATGAGTCACCTGCTCTCTTGCCTCCGTTTTCCTAAAAAAAGTACAATTAAAGGTTGCAGTGAGAAAGGTTAAATTGTTGGCTTACAAAAATATGTATAATTAAATTAGAGTCGATTTAAAATTTATCTTAAAAATTTTTTCCCAATAGAATGGATATAACATAGGCACCTACGAACAATGTGACAGTTCATAATTGATTCTAAGATTTTATCATAGGACATACACTCATATTTATCTTATCCACACTTATACTCAACATAATACGTAAAACAACATCTGATATGCTTCAGCTTTAGCTGCAAATATATGAAAAGATATATTGTTAGCTAAAAGTCGCCTAAATATATGTATATCATTCTACTGCTGCTGAATTCTACTTGAAGCCTATATGCAAAATGCCACACAAAATGGTGACGTGTTCTATTCATAGGATTTCTGATTTCCAATATTGAATTCTTCCAGTTCTCACAGCCTCAATTATGGCTTCGCTAAACACTCGACTCCAGATCAGCAAATACGTTACTGGTTCACGAACAACCGTTAGGAATATGATCTGTTTTGGTTTTGTACTTTCTCTGGAATTATTTCTAAATAATATTTTTGACTCTATTAATTAAAATAAAAAAAATACTACTTTAAATAAAATTACTATAAAAATACATTATATATTCTTTTCTAAAATGCAGGCGTGAAGTTTTTACTTCCCCCTTCACTGTATGAGGAAGGAAGTGAATCCACTTGCCCATTTTGTTAGTGATTTTACGGAAGGGGTGTGCTGCGTTAACTATAGCTAACATTTATTTTGAATCAAATCACAAATCTCAATTATATTATTAATCGTTGTCATTATATTATATGTTGTGTTTTTCGCGAGTACCACGGTAATTTTCTTTAATATCTATTATATAAAATAGAAATGTAGAATTATTTTATTATTTAGAACGTTCTTATAGGAATCTTCATAGGAAGAAATATTTCACAAAACTAAAACGTATAAGCACCTAACTTCTGTTCCCTTAATTATCTGTAATTCTGTGTCAGTTAAACATCTTTTATCTAATAAACAAATAATGATAAAATAATAAATTGAGTTGACACAATTTCACAAAGTTCACAGATATCTCGCGTAACTTGGCGGTAAACACAATCCGATACAGAAATTACCATAATGTTAATTTTGTCATTTCAATCATGTTTATTGATGTCTGCTTTGTTTACTTAGAATTAAGATTTATATGAGTAAAGGAATGGCTCTAATGACGTTTACAAATCATTTCAAGGTCCATACCTACTTATCTACTTCCAAAAGTAGACACTTGAATTTAAAGAATGTTGATCGATACATAGAAACCTTCTTTGAAGTATTTAAAACAAAATAAATATCAATCTAAAATAGAATCTTTTTATTTGCCAAACTAATGATTTAACAATTAATCTTGATAATGTCACTTACATTAATTTGTTTCATGTGGTTTTAAAATGACAATAGTCTAAGTTCCTTTAAAAATTGTTACAAAACACTTGTGTACAGGTCGTTGATACCAAATTATATGACAACTCAATATTAGAATGATCAAACACGTAAAGAAACAATAAATTCCGTCCATATTTGTTGCCAGGTAAAAAGAAATTTCTATTTCATTTTAATCGTTTTAAATGTTCCAGAAAAAAAAAATTTTCTAATTAATACATAACCCTATTTATCTTAATATATATAAATCTCGTGTCACAATGTTGGACTCTTAAACCGCTTAACAGATTTCTTTCAAATTTGCACGCAATATGCAGTTTGGTCCAACTTGAGAGATAGGATAGCTTAGATCTTTAATTATCGTCGCAAT
>DWCF01000003.1:0-117643 GCA_018230265.1 Delias oraia | reverse complement strand
ATTACCTAAATACATATTTATATTCTTGCAGATTCAGGGTCAAATATATCATAGAACAGGTTCCTTATTGCCAGTGCAATAAGGACTACAAATTTTTGCAAATATATTTTATGGGCAATTCAGCAAGAGAAGTCGATCAGCGTTGCGCACACAACAACTCAGTGAATAGATCCATAGTGGAACAACTTCAAACATTTTTCCAACAACACAATGAATTAGTTGCATTATTCACAACTGTATTAGACCACATGCCATCAGATAATCAAAAAATTGTCATCAAAGCTGATAAAGCGCCTGCAGGACAACATGCTGGACGTTTTCAATGTGCCAACAATTGATGAAGTGGCTATTGTCTTCATAGGAGAAAATTTAGAAAACCGAGATATTGTTTTACATTGGTGGAATGATCAACTTCAGCGTGAGTCTGAAACACATTGATCTTATGATGCCTTACATCCTATCCTATTTTGGCAAGGTGAAGACGGCTATCATTTTTCAATTAAGTTGATAAATCCAGTTACAGGTAAATTAACAATATATGTTTACTACATTAAAATATATATTTACTAACTTAAAATTTATATTATTAACACAAAAAAATGGTTAACAGGTGCTGAAACGAACAAAAAAGTTAGTTCAATGAATTATTATTCATACAGACTGATGGTTCGGCAAAATGAGGACAATCACATCTTATACTTCAAAATACAAAGTTGTTCAATAGCAATTTGTAAAAGTTTGAGTGAAATTGAACCCTATAGAATAAACACTATTATGAAAACATATGTTGTTTTTTATTTAATAAAAATTAGTAAAGTCCTCAGGTATGGCGAGACCAGGAACATAAGGATTCATTTTCATATGGAGGATATAGATTCCAAATTTATTTTTGTAGTGATAAAAGACAACGTGGTTCCAACGGGACTTGAACCCGCGATCTTTGCCTTGCCTTTATATGGCAATGCTCTAACCAACTGAGCCACGGAAGCCGTACAGAACCAAACTGAAATTCTTCATTACTTTACAATCGTCATTTAAGACAGATAATAATTAATGTAATTTATTTTCTCTACAAAAATAAATTTAGAAAAAGTTAGCATCAAATTGCTTTAAAAATAAATATTAATTATAGATTCCAGTTCAAATTGAATAGGTACTCATGCATAAGATAGGTGAGCGATACAAAATAAAGTAGTGCATCAAAGCTACGCTAAGGCGGTATAAAGTTCGCCGGGTCAGCTAGTATATAATAAAATAGGAAGTTAATTGAAGTAGTCAGAATGTAAACGTGTTTTTATTATAATTGAAATATTTGTTTTAGTTCCCGAAGGAAATGAATGTGAACCTAATCCTTGTGGGCCAAACACGGGATGCAGAGTTATAGAAAACAAACCGGCTTGCTTCTGTCTACCGAACTACGAAGGAAACCCACCTCGTCAACCATGTCAACTACCCAATAATCCATGTAACCCATCTCCGTGTGGACCTAATACACAATGTAGTGTACTGACTAATGGCTTTTCCAAATGCACTTGCTTATTAGGCTATGTGGAAAGTCCAAATACTGTAAGGGGTTGCGTCGAAGCCAGAAATCCTTGTGAACCTAATACGTGCGGTATCAACGCGCGTTGTGATCTTAATAGAACACCAGCATGTTATTGTCCTGAAAACACCATTGGCAATCCTTATAAATCATGTAACCATCAAGCTTATTTACCACCAGATGTGTTATGTAAGCCTGGAAAATGCGGTAATAATGCCGACTGTTATGTTAGTAGCGGTACAGAAATGTGCTTCTGTAAAACTGGATTCATTGGTGATCCATATCTAGGCTGCCAACCACAAAGAAATCCTTGTAGTCCCAACCCATGTGGACCGCAAGCAATATGCAATGTAAATTACGAAGGCCAAGTTTCATGTCTATGTCCAGAGGGCAGTACTGGTAATCCACACAGTTTGAATGGTTGTGTTTCCAGGGAATGTGAAATAGATGATGAATGCCCATCAGATAAGGCGTGTATCGGCTACACATGCCGCGATCCCTGCCCCGGTGTATGCGGCATAAATGCAAGATGTTTTGTCGAAACTCATCATCCTGTCTGTGTTTGTGAAGATGGCTATGAAGGCAATCCTCTTATTTGTTGCTTACAACCACAAAATCAAAAATCGAATAGACCTTGTGCTAGTACAACTTGTGGTATTAACGCCGTATGCCAAGACGTGAGAGAAAAGGCTATTTGTTCGTGCCTACCCGGTTTTCTTGGTGATCCTTTGATAGAATGTAAACCAGAATGTTTAATGAACTCAGACTGTCCATCAAGTGAAGCTTGTATTAATCAAAAATGTGTCGATCCTTGTGATCATAGTAGCATATGTGGAATCAACGCCGTATGTTTATGTTCTGACCATACAGTGTCGTGTTTATGCCCAGAGGGATATATAGGCGATCCATTAATACAATGTCTTTATCGACGTAAGTGGTTATCAATGAAATTCCTTTGATCTTCTGATATTTTGCACAGACTGTAATTTTAAATATTTTTATTTGTTACAGCAATTATTATATCACCTGATAATAGCACGTTACAGCCATGTTCTCCAAATCCATGCGACACAAATTCATATTGCGACACATATGGTGATAAATTTGCAGTTTGCGATTTATGTGTCGCACCCAACTCTATAAACAATCCAGCCTGTAGACCTGAATGTCTTCTAAATTCTGACTGTACTTTTGATAGAGCCTGTATTCGAAACAAATGTGTAAATCCATGCGCTGGTGCCTGTGGTTTGAACGCAGAATGTACGGTCTATCACCATGATCCTATCTGTCGTTGCAAACTTGGTTTTGATGGAAATCCGTATGAAAATTGTAAAGTAAATAAGCACGGTAAGTAAAATTAGTTATGTTTTTTTATAAATTTAGTTTTTCTATAAAATGCGTATTATATAAAAAATTTCTATTTTAGTTATTCCGCCCAACATGTGTGACAATATGCAATGTGGACCAAATGCTATATGTAATGAAAATAACGGAATGCTAATTTGTCAATGTCGTCCTAACTTCTACGGAAACCCGTATATTTCATGCAGACCCGAATGCGTGGTCAATAGTGACTGCAGCTCAAATAAAGCATGTTTAAACAACAAATGTGAAAATCCATGCAAAGATATTTGCGGTATAGGAGCTCAATGTGAAACAGTTAGCCATCACGCTATATGCTATTGCCCTCCAAACCTAATAGGTGATCCATATGTGAGGTGTCAAACACAACCTACTGTACCCTCTACTGTGTCTATATGTGATCCCTCACCGTGTGGGGCATACAGTCGGTGCTTGGTTTCAGAATCAGGTTTTGCTGTATGTTCTTGCCTACCTGGCTTTAGAGGAATACCACCAATGTGTCAGCCAGAATGTGTGAGCAATTCCGACTGTGCTCAGAAAGAAACATGTGTAAATCAAAAGTGTGTTAATCCTTGTCAAGGAAGCTGTGGTCTGAGCTCAAATTGTATCGTCGTTAACCACAACCCTATTTGCAATTGTGGGCCCGGAGAAACGGGAGATCCTTTTGTCGCCTGTACAGCTCTTGTTGAAAGAGAGCCGTCAGAGAAAAATCCATGTGTGCCTTCTCCATGTGGCCCAAACTCTGTTTGTGAAATAAGATCAAACCATCCGGTATGTTCTTGTCAGCTAAACTATTCCGGAACTCCGCCATTCTGTAGACCAGAATGTGTAATTAGTCAAGAATGTCCACCAAATCAAGCTTGTATAAATGAAAAATGTAGTGATCCATGCGTGGGTGCCTGTGGGAACAACGCAAAATGTGACGTCATTAATCACACACCATTATGTAGTTGCTTGGAAGGCTACAGAGGAGACGCATTCATAGGCTGTATTGTAACAACTAATGATAAGAACATCTCACCGTGCAACCCGTCACCATGCGGAGACAATACACTGTGTACTGTTATAAGCAATGCAGCTCGTTGCTCCTGCATTCCACCAAATATTGGCAATCCCTACGCTGGAGGATGTCGGCCAGAGTGCATTCTGAATTCAGACTGTCCCAACAACCTCGCTTGCTTGTCTAACCATTGTAGAGATCCATGTAAAGATTTGTGCGGCCTCAATGCCGAGTGTGTGGTGACCAATCACGTACCTGTGTGCTCATGCTTTAAAGGCTATCAGGGTGATCCATTTTCATCGTGTAGACCAGAATATAGAACCCGTAAGTTTATTATGTCTCTTATTCGATTAGAAATAATGTAGTGTATATTTTATAATTGATAAATTTTAAAATATTTTTTTAAATTCAGCGACACCTTTCAATCCATGCGAGCCTACTCCCTGTGGAGCAAACAGTGAGTGCCACGTGGTAAACAACCGTGCTGCCTGTCATTGTCGTGCTGGATACCTTGGTTCGCCACCTGCCTGTCGGCCGGAGTGCGCAGTTAACTCCGACTGCCCTCCTACCAAAGCCTGTATCAATCTCAAGTGTAAAGACCCCTGTATTAACAGCTGTGGCCTTGAAGCTCGCTGTCACGTCGTAGGACACAACCCAATTTGTACCTGTCCCGAAAACATGCCTGAAGGTGACCCGTTCATTAAGTGTTACAGAAAAAGTAAGTTATATTTAAATGTATTTTATTGGTAACTTATTATTATTATTGATATAGAGTTAAATTATTTTATCTTAATTATACTTGGGTGTATCAAGATCATATTCATGTAACAAAGTTAAATTTATTTCACAAAAACTGGTTGATTACTGTGACTCTGCTTTAATAAATAACGATTGATAGGTGTTCCGCCACTTGCAACCAATCCGTGTCTTCCGTCTCCATGCGGACCACATTCGACGTGCAGCAACGAACTCGGCCGAGCCGTGTGCGCTTGTGAGCCTGGAAAACTCGGCGCACCGCCCGCATGTCGCCCGCAGTGTGTCATCAATCAAGACTGCCCTCTCGCTCTCGCCTGTCTCAGGGGTAGTTGTATCAACCCTTGTGTCGGCTCTTGTGGTTTCAACGCGAAATGTTCAGTCCAAAACCATCAACCCATATGTTTGTGTGATGAAGGTTACTCTGGAGATCCTTTCGCCGGATGCCATGCTATAGAAAGTAAGTGTAAATTTGAACTTAACTCCATTTTGAAGCTTATGTAGTTAGTCTTCGTATCATTGCATGAAAACTTGTAAGTAAACTCTTCCACCCAACTTTCAGTTTCAAAAGAAGTTCCTCGACAACCATGCAATCCTTCGCCTTGCGGACCTAATGCAATTTGTCGAGAGAGAAATGGTGCCGGTGCATGTACTTGTATAGATGAATTTTATGGGGACCCATATCAGGGCTGTAGACCGGAGTGTGTTATGAACACAGACTGTGCCCCGGATAGGTCTTGCTTTAATAATAGATGTGTAGACCCCTGTCCAGGCACTTGTGGCAGGAATGCTGAATGTAAAGTGACAAATCACGCACCTTCATGTTACTGCTTGACTGGATACTCTGGAAACCCTCTTCATGCATGTAATACTATAATAAGTAAGATGCTACTTCTTTATTTCTCCTTTACTGTATCTTTTCTTTATATCGTGTTTTCTTTTATCTTCTTTTATCTACTTCAGCTATTGAAGAGCCTGTCGATCCTTGCCACCCTTCACCATGTGGCCCCTATAGTAAATGCCGATCTTTTAACGGACATGCTGTTTGTACGTGTCTTGATTTGTGCGTGGGATCGCCACCAAATTGTCGACCTGAGTGTATTGTGAGTTCGGATTGTCGTCCCGACAAAGCGTGTCTTAATCAGAAATGCCAAGACCCGTGTCCAGGTACTTGTGGTATAAATGCGAACTGCCACGTTGTCAATCATAACCCGGTTTGCAGTTGTTTCAATGACTACACTGGTGATCCGTTTGTGCGGTGCTACTTGGAAGACAGTAAGTAATGTTCTATGTTTAATTTATCCAACAAAATTTTATATTAGGTAGTTTATAAAAGGATTTATATTTTTATAAAAAAATTATAGTAGTGGAGTAATTTTATATTAAAGAAAATATTTTTCGCACAGAACAAATGGCGCCCGTCAATAATTGTCTACCAAATCCTTGTGGACCGAACTCTCAGTGTAAAGACATAGGCGGTGTACCAGTATGCTCATGTCTAAACAATTATGTTGGACGGCCGCCGAATTGTAGACCCGAGTGTACCATAAATTCCGAGTGTCCGGGAAATTTAGCCTGTCTATCCGAAAAATGCAGTAACCCGTGCCCAGGCTCATGTGGCTTACATGCTACGTGCAATGTTGTTAAACATATCCCCATATGTACATGTGATAAAGGTTACAGTGGAGATCCATTTTCTGGATGCTATCTGGCTCCAAGTAAGTGTTCGATAAAAGAGTTCCATTATGATACTAGCTATTCATATTAAAACATTTATTGAAAATAATTTCAGTTATTGAACCACAATTAGAGAAACCGTGCTCCAGATCTCCATGTGGAGCTAATGCCGTGTGTAAAGAGAGACATGGGACAGGATCATGCTCTTGTCTGCCCGATTATTACGGCGATCCTTATATTGAATGTCGACCAGAATGTGTTCTCAATTCTGACTGTCCAAAGAATAAAGCATGCGTTAATAACAAATGCAAAGATCCATGCCCCGGCGTATGTGGTATGAATGCAGCATGTAGAGTAAATAACCATGCACCCTCATGTGATTGCATTTCTGGATATGAGGGAAATCCATTTACGTCATGTTATATCAGTAAGGACAAATAACTTTCGTAAATCATTGTTTATTGTTGGCACATCTAATATTTCTATAAAACTTTTGTACACCATTCTAGGACAAATGGATAAACAAAAGCCTGTAGAGCCTTGTACTCCATCTCCTTGTGGTCCTAATAGCATTTGCCGTGAAAGCCATGGGCATGCTATTTGTGCTTGCCAGGAAGACTACTTCGGGTCGCCTCCCTCGTGTCGTCCAGAATGTATGGTTAGCAGTGACTGTATGCCAAACAGGGCTTGTATTAACAAGAAATGCGTAGATCCTTGTGTTGGCGCTTGTGGTAAAGATGCAAAATGCAATGTTGTTAACCATAATGCACTATGTAGCTGCCCCAAAAATTATATCGGTGATCCTTTCATACAGTGTATATATCAACAACGTAAGTTACGGTATTTTATAAACCCTAATCCTGATTAAATAATATAGATGACGATAACACATTGTTATTTTTTGTAGTCCCTGAGAGAAAACCATCACAAAATTCATGTACACCTTCTCCTTGCGGACCAAATTCACAATGTCGTGTGGTTGGAGAAACTCCAGCATGTTCGTGCAAAGCAGGCTATATCGGTAGGGCCCCAAATTGTCGTCCTGAATGTATTTATGACGAAGAATGCCCTAGCAATCTCGCTTGCATCCGAGAGCAGTGCATGTCGCCTTGCGATGGCTCATGTGGCGCGCACGCAGGTTGTGTCGTGATTTCACACAAAGCAGTATGTCATTGTCAAGAGAGTTACACGGGTGATCCGTTCAGCGGTTGTTACTTTATTGGTAAGTTCTCTTATTGGGTTGAGTTAATGCAATCTTAAATTATTTAATCTAAATACTATATTTATTTTATAGTGACAGTTGCAAGCGAATATGAAAGCCCATGCGATCCGTCTCCTTGCGGTCCGAACGCTGTGTGTACAGAAAAGAATTCGGCTGGTGCTTGCACCTGTGTACCAGGCTACTTCGGAGATCCTTATATGGGGTGCCGTCCCGAATGCGTGACAAATAATGATTGTCAATTAAATCAAGCTTGCTCGAACAATAAGTGTGTCAATCCCTGCGAAGGTGCTTGTGGAATCAACGCCATTTGTAATGTCGCACACCATAATCCTGTTTGCTTATGTATTGATGGCTATATGGGAAATCCTACTGTGTCGTGTTATCCACAGAAAAACAGTTAGTTAGAATTTTTATTCTAAAATTTATTGGTATACAAATAGCATGAATAATATTATACTATTATTATGGTATTTTAGTTCACGTCGAAGAAAATCCTTGTTCGCCGTCACCATGTGGCCCTTACAGTAATTGTAAAGTAATAGATGGACACGGAGTCTGTTCTTGCCAAGGGGATTATATTGGCTCACCTCCTACTTGTAGGCCAGAATGCGTTACAAGTACAGATTGTCCTCAACATCAAGCCTGCATGAAACAAAAGTGTAAAGATCCCTGTTCAGGCACATGTGGTACTAATGCCAAATGTCAAGTGATAAATCATAATCCTATATGCACTTGCAAAGCAGGCTATACTGGTGATCCATTTGCAACTTGCCGGCTAGAACCAAGTAAGAAAAATATTAATCGTTGGATCGAAGAAATAAAATTGATTAAAATGAAGGGAAAAAACGTTTTTAATTTTGTAGCATCCCCAAATGTATATTTAAAAATGTATCAATTTCTTTATTCTCTTCTTTTCTCTACATTTTCTGAAGCTCTTTGCCTCATTTTGTATTTTCTTTTTATAAATGTTTACTATTCTCTACATTATACATGTTATACTTTTTTTCTTAGAACCTATTCTTCCGGTGCCTAAGGGAAATCCATGCGTTCCATCGCCGTGTGGTCCTTATTCGCAATGTAAAGTAGTCGGAGAAGCGCCTGCATGTTCATGCTTACCGAATTATATTGGTGTTGCACCAAATTGTAGACCAGAATGTTCCATCAATGCGGAATGCCCTGGTAATCTTGCATGTCTTAAAGAAAAATGCGCAGACCCATGTCCGGGATCTTGTGGCTTCAACGCTGAATGCACTATCGCTAATCATGTAGCACTCTGCCATTGTATAGTTGGATATACAGGTGATCCGTTCAGTGGCTGTTCTATCATCGAACGTAAGTTGTTTTAGGAGGAAACTGATGTAGGCAAATCAAAAATGTTATAATATATTATGATACATCTATTCCACAGATACTCCAGAGCCGCCACCAAACCCTTGCAATCCATCCCCGTGTGGTGCTAATGCAATTTGCAAAGAGAGAAACAGTATCGGCTCATGCTCCTGCCTGCCCGAATACTACGGTGACCCGTATACTGGATGTCGTCCTGAGTGCGTCTCCAATTCAGACTGCGATCGCAACAAGGCCTGTTCAAACAATAGATGTAGAGATCCGTGCCCAGGCGCATGCGGTGTGCATGCGGAGTGTCGGACAGTGAACCACGCTCCAACTTGTACTTGCCTTACTGGATATACGGGCAATCCCCTGACTAAGTGCGAACTACAACGTAAGTTTACATTGCTTTCTCGGCAATTTCATTTTTGTGGTCTGATGCCGGAGTAGCTATAAACACTATAATAATAAATAATAATTATAATCAATATACTTGTTTGTTCACAAATAGTAGATATCCATTAATTACTTTTCTACAGATTATTTTTTTAATAATTTTAATATTATTATCCACATTAGTATATATTAGCAATCAAAAAACTTGATATTTCGTTCAAATAAAAGTGTAGCAAAACAAAGTGAAACTAATTTATTTATATATATTTTGCAGCTATTGTGCCCAACAAAGACGATAGGCAACAGAACCCGTGCGAACCATCTCCGTGTGGGCCGAACAGTTTATGTCGAACGGTCAACAGCCACAGCGTATGCACTTGTGAAACAGGGTACTTGGGAACACCGCCAACGTGTCGACCCGAATGTATTGTGAGCTCTGAATGCCCACAAGACAAGGCTTGTGTCAGTAAGAAATGCGTAGACCCATGTCCGAACACTTGTGGCTTGAATGCCCGCTGTCAAGTTATTACACATAACCCAATCTGCAGTTGTACACCTGGATACACCGGTAATCCCTTCACTAGGTGCACACCAGAAGAAAGTGAGTATGTCGAGTATCATCGCTAACTTACTCACGAGATACAGTGAAGTTGATTTCCAATGTATTTTCAATAATATTAAGTTAATTAATTGTGTGAAATATGTAAAGATATTTAAATGAGATATATCACTAAGCATTTAATTTTAGGAACTATTCCAACGAATCCATGTGACCCTTCACCGTGCGGTCCAAACTCCGAATGCCGCGTGATCGGCGATCAAGCAGCTTGTTCGTGCTTACCCAATTACATCGGAAGAGTGCCAAACTGTCGACCAGAATGTACAATCGACGCGGAATGTCCTAGTAATGCAGCTTGCTTCAATGAACTGTGTAAAGATCCTTGCCAGAATGCGTGTGGAGTAAATGCGCTTTGTTTGACGGTCAATCATAAAGCCGTTTGTAATTGTCTACAAGGGTTTACTGGCGATGCCTCTACGAGCTGCAACCAAATCATTGTTTCAAGTAAGTAGAGAAAAATGGTAGTGCGCTTGTTCTGCTCTCATTGTAATACCTAAACGTAAATTAAACTGACTATTAATAAATTTCAGCAACGGAAATGACACCGACCTCTAGCCCATGTACGCCGTCGCCCTGCGGACTTAATGCAGAATGTCGTGAGTATAATGGAGCTGGAGCCTGTTTCTGCTCTGAAGGATACGAAGGTGACCCTTACAGCTCGCAAGGATGTCGCAGAGAGTGTGAAAACAATGACGATTGTCCATTGAATCTGGCTTGTACACGATTTAAATGTATTGACCCTTGTCCGAGGACTTGTGGGCAGTTAGCGCAGTGCACTGTGGAGAAACACATTCCAGTGTGTAGTTGCCCTAGAGGCTATACAGGCGATCCCTTCTTCCAGTGTAAACAAATGAGTGTGGATGGTAAGACAATTTATTTATCTGTAATATGTATATTTGATACATCAGTCATCATATATCACTGGAATATCCAGGATGATGAAATAATACTCATACAAAGCTTATGTTTTAGACGCAACACCTTTGAATCCGTGTGAGCCTACACCCTGTGGGCCGAACAGTCAATGCAGACAAGTGAATTTGCAAGCGGTGTGTTCGTGCTTACCAAACTATGTTGGTTCTCCGCCGTCATGTAGACCGCAATGTATTGTAAATAGCGAATGTGATCCATCAAAGGCCTGTATAAATCAAAAATGTGATGACCCTTGTCCGAATACGTGCGGCTTAAGAGCACACTGCCAAGCAAAGAACCATAATCCTATCTGCACGTGCCCGGCTGGAATGACCGGAGATCCGTTTACACAATGCTACCGTTAGTACTTTTCTATTATTATGCCAATCTATGCTAATATTACAAAAAAATAGAAGCAAGATTTGATTGTTAAGTTATTTGAGTTGGATTTGCTCCAAAACTATTTGAGACAGATTTGGAAACCTTTGGGTAAATTTTCACTATTGGTAAGCTACACTTTCGAAGGAGAACATTGTCTATTTTAAAAATTGGGATCCTTACTAAAACGCCAATAATGTAACCAAAGCATAAAAAAACGTACCTAAATTGCCTGCGCTGCGAATACTATTGATTATAGAACAAAGACTGATATAAAATATGTTAAAATCGGTGATAAAATACGATCATTATGGTTAATTCAAAGTCAAATATCTTTATTTCACGCGATACTGAAGATCTGAGAAGAAATTCACGAGAAATAATTTATGTCGCAAAACAAACGTGATAGTATAATTTAATCAAGAATTAATACTAGATTTTATTACAGAAATTCCTTCTACTACAACGGAGCGTCCGCCTTCTTGTACGCCATCACCATGTGGACCTCATTCGCGGTGCCAATTGTTGTCTAGTGGACCAGCCTGTTCTTGTCTGCCAGGTTTTATTGGCTCTCCGCCATCTTGCCGCCCAGAATGTACTATTAATTCAGAGTGTCCAGCCTCGTTAGCATGCGTACGGCAAAAATGTGAAGACCCGTGTCCAGGATCTTGTGGAATAGAGGCTAATTGTCACGTGTTGAACCATGTAGCTGTTTGCGTCTGTAATGACGGCTATACGGGCGATCCATTCTCTAGTTGTTCTCAAATTAGTGAGGGTATGTTTTCTTTGGTCTAAAAATACTCCACAACCTGTAAGATTATCAAATTATTAACATACATAGTATGAGTATTATCTTCATAAAAATAAATATGTAGAGCCATTTGTTCCACACAAAATACCATTGCAAAATTATTCTTAATTAATAACCAAAACACGGCAACGTCGTTCATAATAATTTTTATTTTTCAGTACCTACAACACCAACACCAGATCCGTGCAATCCATCACCATGTGGCCCTAATGCTAAATGCGACAATGGATTCTGCTCTTGTTTACCAGAGTATAGAGGAAATCCTTATGAATCATGCCGGCCAGAATGTACAGGCAGTCAAGAATGCCCTAGAGATAAAGCTTGCTTCCGCAGCAAATGTCAAGATCCATGTCCAGGTGTTTGTGGACAGAATGCCAAGTGTGATGTTATTAATCATATTCCTAGCTGTTCGTGTATCGCTGATCATACTGGAAATCCATTTATAAATTGCCAACATATAGAAAAAGAAATACATACACCAAAAGATCCTTGCCATCCGTCACCATGTGGACCTAATAGTCTGTGTAAAACGATAGATAATACAGCTGTATGTGCTTGTGTTGAAGGCTTCCAAGGATCACCGCCCGCCTGTAGACCCGAATGTGTCGTGAGTTCAGAATGTCCTTCAACGAAAGCGTGTGTCAATCAAAAATGTATTAATCCATGTATTAACGCATGTGGTCTTCTGGCTCGATGTGAAGTCATCAATCACAGCCCCATCTGCAGCTGTAATGCTGGCCAAACTGGAGACCCTTTCAAGAGCTGCTTTGAAATAATAGTTATACCAAATGAGCCAGTCGATGCCTGCAATCCTTCACCATGTGGGCCAAACTCAATTTGTGTTGAACGCAACGGAAAGGCCAATTGTCGGTGCGCTGACGATTACCTAGGCCAGCCTCCAAACTGCCGACCAGAATGTGTCATTAATCCCGACTGTCCTTCCCATCAAGCATGTATAAGAAATACATGTATAGATCCTTGTCCGGGCTCCTGTGGAGTTAATGCTGATTGTATTATCATCAGCCACACAGTTTCTTGTGTTTGTCATGAAAAGTTTACTGGAAATCCGTTCTTACAATGTGTTCATCAAGAAGGTATTTATTGAAACAGTTCTTCGTTCAATTACAATTTTAAGTTTTATTTTTTATTTTTATATTAATATGTATAAATATGAGTTTTTGCTATATTAATTATATTTTATACATTACAGACATAATTATCAAACCATGCGACCCATCGCCCTGTGGAATGAATGCCGTGTGTACTCAAAGAGATGGAGCTGGGGCCTGTTCCTGCTTAGAAGGTTATCAAGGCAATCCTTATGAGGGTTGTAGACCGGAATGCGTATTAAGCTCTGATTGCTCGGCAGACAAAGCCTGCATTCGTAATAAGTGCACCGATCCATGTCCCGGAATTTGTGGAAACTTTGCTGAATGCACAGTAGTAAACCATGTGCCAACGTGTGCTTGTATAAAAGGATATTCCGGTAACCCATTTGTACAGTGTGCGATAGAAAAACCAGTTGTAGAAATTAAACCTTGTCAACCATCACCATGTGGTCCCAATAGTGTTTGTAGAGAAAACGGCGGGTTAGCGTCTTGTGAATGTTTACCTGGTTATAAAGGAGCCCCACCAGATTGCCGTCCAGAATGTACTGTGAGCAGTGAATGTCCACCGGATCGTGCCTGTCACAAACTTAAATGTGCAGATCCATGTAGAGGAACCTGCGGTATTGGTGCGCATTGTCAGGTTATAAACCATAGTCCTCTATGTAGTTGTCCTGCTGGAACCACTGGTGATCCATTTAGCCGATGCCAAGAAATTCAGTATACTGAAATAGAAGTACCAACGGAGCCCTGTTCACCCAATCCCTGTGGGCCTTACAGCGAATGTCGACCAATTAACGGCTCTCCTTCATGCTCTTGTAGCAACAATTATTTGGGCATTCCACCTAACTGTCACCCAGAATGTCTAGTTAATACCGACTGTCCGTCACATCAAGCTTGTATTGCTGAAAAGTGTACAAATCCCTGTGAAGGTTCCTGTGGATTTAGAGCTGAATGTCGTGTACAGAACCATATTCCTATTTGTAGTTGCCCCACGTCATATTCTGGAGATCCATTCATTCAATGTACTGAAGTCATAGGTAATTTATTCTTGTTGTTTTTTTGACCATTTTACTTAATATATTACATCCTGTAGTACCATAATATATGTTAATCAATTTCAGTGGCAACTCCACCTCCGACTGCTGACCCGTGCAATCCATCGCCATGTGGATCGAATTCTGTATGTGATAATGGCATATGTCTCTGTGCTAAAGGCTACTTTGGAGATCCTTTCGTTGGGTGTCGTCTCGAATGTTCTACTAATGGAGAATGTTCTCCTACGACTGCTTGTCAAGGAGGAAAATGTTTAGACCCATGCCCTGGGGCTTGTGGAACGAGTGCTATCTGCTCTGTTAATAATCACATACCATCATGTTCCTGTCCAGCAGGTACATCTGGGGATCCATTTACATATTGCACAATAATAACTAAAGAAGGTAATTGTATATTCCAGTTTATACAATAATAAAAGCTACGTTGTAGCTCAATATATATATCTAAATATCAATAATAATATTTTTTTGTATTCTCGTATAGAACCAAACCGATCTCCTTGCACGCCCTCTCCATGCGGACCATACAGTGAGTGCACTGTGAGTAGTAACGGCGCGGCCGCTTGTTCGTGCCGCGCTGGGCACGTCGGCTCCCCGCCGTCCTGTCGCCCCGAATGTCTGATAAGCTCCGAATGTAAATTACAAGAAGCCTGTGTAGAGCATCGTTGCCGAGACCCGTGTGAAGGAGCTTGTGGTCGCGGTGCTAGGTGCCAAGTCATTGCGCATTCGCCAATATGTACTTGCAATGACGGATTTTCTGGTGACCCTTTCACTTACTGCTCAGCAGTGCCCAGTAAGTTTCGAACATCATAAAATTTAAGAAAATATCTAAATCTAATGTTGTAATTAAGTAAGTTTATAAACTTACTAGCTTAACCCAGCAAACCTACATACATTATCAAGGACTAATATGCCTATTAAAAAATAAGGGATGGTGGTAGAAGAGCGAAAATTTAGGATTATTTGTATTTTTTTATGCCAAATGATAAAAAAAATAATGCAGTTTTTTATTTTAAAAAAATAAAAAAATATTGGGCTGTACCACGCTTATCACAGACCCATTCAATATGCATACAAAAGTTTATAAAAATCAGTCAAGCCGTTTCGGAAGAGTATGGTAAACACTGTAACACAAGAATTTTATATTATAGATATTAATATAAAATGCCATCTGATATTATGAGGAACAAAAACTACAACTTTTACAAAACTCGTTCTAGCCTACTCTATGCTCTCCTAACAGTATAACAACAGACCATAAGAATATTTTAAGGTCGTATATCAAAAATGTTAAAGTTTCATAACATTTCAACAAGTATTTTTAAATTAAATTGCAGTATTAGAATCATTAACGTGGCTTATAATTTATTTATAAAACATTTCAACACTAACCATTCAATACTTTTTAGTTACGCCACCAACTCCGATTGACCCATGTGAACCGACGCCATGTGGACCAAATTCAATATGTGTTAAAACAGGAGATATACCAGCTTGTAGTTGCCAATCTGGATTTATTGGCTCACCACCAAACTGTCGCCCAGAGTGCACGATAAGTGCTGAATGTCCTGCGGCACTCGCGTGTGTATCTCAACGTTGTAAGGACCCCTGCACCCATGCATGCGGCACCAATGCGGTCTGCTCCGTAGTAGATCATCGCGCGACATGTGCGTGTGAACATGGTTTTCAAGGAGATCCATTCCATGGTTGCATTCCACCAAAAGGTACATTTCTTTATTTTATTTGAAACAGTATTATATAAGTAAAGTATTCCTTTTTATTGTGATTGAAAATTACTACAATGTATGTAAGGTATGAAAAAATCCAGTTGTACGCGAAAAATCTAAATTTCAATAATTGAAAATGTTAAGTCATTGTTTATTAAAAATTCGCATTAACCCGCTGCTTTGCAAAGCGTGATAATTATTATTCATGCCTTAAAATCTGCTTAAATTAAGTAATTCATATAAGGTCACGCCATACACGGTATACTAATGTAATTGTAGAGTCGCATTGGTGGTTTTATTTTAGGGCAATGAGACTACCATGCCAGTCGAAAAGCCTACATAGGTAATCTCACTAATGCGCCCTCTATTAAAGAGCTTTAACAATAATTTAATCTGTATTCACATCGGAACATTTAATGAACGATTAATAAAAATAGGAGATTGAGTGCTTCCAGACGGGACGTAACATTGTCATAACTTGTATATTAATGGCTTGCTTTTGAACGGAGCACGCGGATAACAAAGCACTTACAGTAAGCTTAGGCCGTTCTTTGGCCGCTTTCGAATCGCGGCGGGTTCGCAATGGCGACGTCGGATGAGAGAGGTGCCCTAACGTCGTCCATACCGAGTTGAGCTTCGATTAACGCTTCGGAAAAAGGAGGTGCTTCTACGGTGAATGGAAAAAATTGGTAAGTGCATTTATTTGTTTACAATTTTATTTCAGCTCTTCCTCCGGTCGAATATTTAAATCCATGTGAGCCTTCCCCTTGCGGAATAAATGCTGATTGTAATGTACAAGGGAACGCAGGGTCTTGCGTTTGCCGTTCTGATCATTTTGGTGATCCATACCAAGGTTGCAGACCACAGTGTTTAGCTGACTCTGATTGCTCTTTAATGTTGGGATGCATCAATCACAAATGTGTAGATCCTTGTCCAGGCATTTGTGGGCTCAATGCGGAATGTTTTGTTACAAATCATAAACCGAGCTGTAATTGTAAGTTTGGTTTCTCTGGAAATGCACTAGTCATGTGTTTGCCAATACGAGGTAAGTACATTTACGCATTAAATACACAAAAAAGAAAACTATACAATAAACTATGTACATTTAATATTTTTATCTTTATACATTTTCAGTAAAAGACGAATTGATTGACGTGTGTAACCCCTCTCCGTGTGGCCCAAATTCTCACTGCAAAGTGATAAATACTCAGCCTGTGTGTTCCTGTTTGAGTAATTACATTGGAGCACCTCCAAATTGTAAACCTGAATGTGTAGTCAATTCAGACTGTAAAACGAACAGGGCCTGTCTTAATAATAGATGTATAAATCCATGTCCAAGACCCTGCGGAAGTAACTCGGAGTGTAAAGTAATTAATCACAGCCCTGTGTGCTCATGTCGACAAGGATATACTGGTGATCCATTTATATCATGCACTCGAAAATTACGTAAGTTTCTTTTGTAAATATTTATAAATCTTTAATGATTGTTGAGGCTTTGATTAAACTTCCTTTTTGAAATTGTTGGTTTCAGAAATTGAATACTCAGTGGAAGAACACAGAGACCCTTGTTTATCGTCACCATGTGGACTCTACGCAGAGTGTAAAAACATAAACGGCTTTCCCTCTTGCTCGTGCTTACCATCTTATGTTGGATCACCGCCCTTCTGTAAACCGGAATGTGTAGTTAACTCCGACTGTTCCAGTGACAAAGCGTGTATCTCCGAAAAATGTCGAAATCCGTGTGACGGCTCGTGTGGTTTATTTGCTAACTGCTTTGTTAATCGTCACGTAGCTGTATGTCTGTGCTCCGAGGGATTTACCGGAGATCCGTTTAGAGAATGCAAAGCTCATTCAGTTAAAGGTATAAATACTTATTTAATCATTATTATATATATTTACTCAGTTATTTAATTACTTTTATAACTGTTTTAGACACCGTGCTGTACGAACCTAGCGATCCCTGTAATCCTAGTCCCTGTGGTGCTAATGCCAACTGTAAAAATGGCGTTTGTTCTTGCATAGCCGACTATCACGGAGACCCTTACTTTGGGTGTCGACCGGAATGCCTTCTTAATACAGATTGTTCTCGAGACAAAGGTTGCCAAAACAATAAGTGTATAGATCCATGTATAGGCACGTGTGGTCTATATGCTTTGTGTGAAGTCAATAACCACATCCCTATGTGCTCTTGTCCACGTGGGACGGTTGGCAACGCTTTTATCGAATGTCGAGCTGTTAACGGTAAATATAGTGAAATTTTTGATATCCTTATGATTTCGTGAAAAGATTTTAACTTCACATTAGTAAAAAAATTTTATCGGTCTTGTAGTTCTGTTTATCATTGATATAAATTATAACAAATAAAAAGACAAACGTGCTTTCCTTGTAATATTAGTTTGCTATACGTTTAATCGTAATATTTTTTTCCAGTTATTAACAAAACTCCATGTAACCCTTCGCCTTGTGGTCCAAATAGTCAATGTCAACAATCACAAGGCCAAGCAGTTTGTTCTTGTCTTCAAGGATACCGCGGTAGCCCTCCTAACTGTAGACCAGAATGTGTTGTTAGTTTGGAATGTCCCCTCAACGCAGCGTGTCAAAATCAAAAATGTATCAATCCATGTCAAGGTGCTTGCGGTATAGCCGCTCTCTGTGAAGTTATAAATCATAATCCTATTTGTACGTGTCCACCTTCTTTTACTGGGGATCCTTTCAGAAAATGTGATATTATTGGTAAGATTTTGAATAGCATTTACTTTTGCAAATACGTCTTAGAAGTAATTTATGAGAAGTAACGTACATATTTAATGGGTTTATTCTTCCATTTTAGTTCGTCAACCAATTCAAATAAATCCTTGTGAACCATCTCCTTGCGGACCTTATTCTACCTGTAGAAATAAAGACGACGGTCCTGTTTGTGCTTGTGTCGATAATTACAAAGGAATCCCACCCAACTGCAGACCAGAATGTATAAGCAATAGCGAATGTGAGCACAGTCTGGCTTGCATCAACCAAAAATGTTCTGACCCATGTATAGGAAGCTGTGGAAATAACGCAGAATGCAGGGTTGTGAGTCATTCTCCAGTTTGTCTCTGTCAAGCTGGGTACTCTGGGGATCCATTTTCACACTGCAGTCTAGAAATTATTTCTCGCCCGAGCGAAATTTTACACCCGTGCAATCCCAATCCATGTGGGTCTAACGCTATATGTAGAGAGCAAAATGGAATAGGAGCTTGTCAATGTGCAGAGTCTTACACTGGTAATCCATATGAAGGCTGTCGACCTGAGTGCGTTGTAGACTCCGACTGTCCTCTTAACAAGGCTTGTTCAGGGATGAAGTGTGCGGATCCATGTCCCGGTTCTTGTGGAAGTAATGCATTCTGTCTTGTCAACAACCATATGCCCAATTGTATATGTCAATCTGGATATACTGGGAATCCATTCAGTCACTGTAGTATCTTACAAGAACGTGAGTGAAAAATGAATGATATACAAATATATCCTTTCTATAAAACTAGGAAAGTGTAATATTAATGTTTCAATTTATTTCTTTCTAGCTCAAATCTTGGACACAAACCCATGCAGTCCAAGTCCATGTGGTGCTAACAGCCAATGCAAAGAAGTGCAGGGACAAGCCGTATGCTCCTGTTTACCTTTATTTGTCGGAGCACCGCCGTATTGTCGTCCCGAATGCGTTATTGGTTCCGAATGTCCCTCTAATTTAGCCTGTATCAATCAGAAATGCTCCGACCCATGTGTAGGCAGTTGCGGTGAGAGAGCCACTTGCAACGTCGTAAATCATAGCCCCATATGTATATGCAATCAAGGGTTAACTGGAAATCCATTTTCAAAATGTTACCCCCTTATAAGTAAGTTAATTTTTAATTATATTTTATAGAAATTACTAAGAAAGCTAGGCCCTTACACAGTTTTAAGTATTTAAAATATTATAGCTTCAATAATTGTTAAAATTATAGGATTTGTGACTAAATTGTTTACGTTTGTACCTTATTGTAGCTACCATTGCATATGAATAGCTATTTATTTATATTAAATTTTGCAATGTTTTTTAGTTTCGTCTCAACCAGAACAGCCACAACCATCGGATCCTTGTCTATCATCACCGTGTGGTTTCTATGCAACATGTCGTAATGTTGGAGGTGCACCATCTTGTGCGTGTGATCCCAACTACATTGGAACGCCACCTTATTGTAGGCCTGAGTGTACCATTAATTCTGAGTGCTCTAGTAATCAAGCATGTTTAAATGGAAAATGTCAAGATCCTTGTTTAGGCGCTTGTGGGGTAAATGCACAATGCGTAGTTTTTCATCACATTGCGCAGTGTAGCTGTTTAGAAAGATTTACTGGAGATCCATTCGTTCAGTGCCAACCTGAAATTCAAACAGATGGTGAGTTACCAATAGGTCTCGTTGTTAAAATTTAAGTTTGTGATTAAATAAATGTGTAAAATCACTTATATGTTTTTACAACAAACATACAGTCAGAAGTTATAAAATTAAATACACAATTATTACTTACAGTCACTAGATGTGTTATGGCTAAAGCTCTTGTAGATTTCTAAGAGATTTTTTGTACATTTTAGTAACTGCACTCAAATGTCTTACTAATAATAATTAACAATCACAAACATCCACAGAAATAATGGAATATGACCCTTGTAATCCATCGCCATGTGGTGCAAACGCTGAATGTAATGAGGGCGAATGTACTTGCAAGCTTGATTATCAAGGTGATCCGTATGTGGGCTGCAGACCGCAGTGCCTTATGAGTAGCGACTGCCCTTACGATAAAGCCTGCTTTAAAAAGAAATGTGTCGATCCATGTCTGAATACATGTGGGCGAGAGGCGATCTGCAACGTAATCAATCACGTTCCTATGTGTACGTGTTTACCTAATCACACAGGAAACGCGTTTGTCGACTGCAGACGTATAACAATCATTGAAAACATAAATCCCTGCAACCCGTCGCCATGCGGACCAAACAGTCAATGCAGAGAGGTTAACGGTCAAGCTATATGCGTTTGTCTACCGGGATATAAAGATGCTCCACCTACTTGTAGGCCCGAATGTGTTTCTAGTTCGGAATGTCCTCTTAATAGAGCATGCTCGGGGCAGAAATGTGTAGACCCATGTAAAGGAAATTGTGGTCGAGGAGCTACTTGTCAAGTTATTAATCACAATCCTATATGCTCGTGTCCAATTGGATTCATTGGCGATCCTTTCACTAAATGTCTACAAAAAGGTAATACATACTGCTAACAGTTGATAATAAAATTGTAGTGTACAGTAATTGTAATTTATAATATATTTTTTTAGAAAACGAAGAGCCTACATATGTTAATCCATGTCAGCCATCTCCATGTGGTCCAAATTCGATTTGCAAAGAAATTAACGGATCACCCTCTTGTGCATGTCAAGATGAGTATACAGGTAGCCCGCCAAATTGCAAACCAGAGTGTATCGCAAATTCGGAATGCCCGAACGAATTGGCATGTATTAATGAAAAGTGCAGAGATCCATGTGCAGGCTCGTGTGGCTCTGGAGCGGAATGCAAGGTTGTGAGCCACGCTCCTCAGTGTTATTGCCCATCGGGCTATACTGGCGACTCCTTTATCAACTGCATTCTAATCGATGTACCTTTAACACCGTGCTCGCCGTCTCCTTGTGGCTCAAATGCATTATGCAAGGAGTTCAATGGTGCTGGATCTTGTGTTTGTTTACCCGAATATATAGGAAATCCCTATGAAGGATGCCGACCAGAATGTGTTGTTAATTCCGACTGCGCGCCTGATTTAGCATGCATACAAAACAAATGTAAAAATCCCTGCAATAATATATGTGGACTTAACGCGGTTTGTAATGTAATAAACCATTCACCTAAATGCGATTGCCTATCTGGCTACACTGGAAATCCGCATCAAGAATGTGTACTGAAACTTAAAGGTATATAAAATGACTTTTGATCTTTGACATATTTTCATCAACGTGTAATTTCAAAGTATTGCTCAATTATCGCTAAAATACGCGCGCCTGTGTTGCATATCTGCTTGAGGTTCGACGAAATATTATTTTTGTTTTTTGAGTTAATATTATTGTTGTTTTTTGAGTTAATATTAAAAATTTAATTGTACTATATAAATATTACATTGGTTAGAATTATAATTTTTGGAGATTTGAGATATAAAAATCAAAAATTAAATTAATTCGACGTTTAAAGAACAGCGTCTTATTATTTATTATGGGCAAATATATATTTATTATATAATAAAAATATGTATTTGCTTTTTAGAGTATTTTGAGGTTGGTGTCTTTTTATTTAAAAGTAATAGCAATGTTTGTTGAGTAACAATACTCAATTTATGTTTCTTATTTCAGATGAGGTCACCACACAAAAACACCCATGTAGACCTTCGCCTTGTGGGCCCAATAGTGCTTGCAAAGAGGCCAACAATCAAGCTATTTGCACGTGTAAATTAAATTATTTGGGATCTCCACCGTCATGTAGACCAGAATGTCTTATTAGTTCAGAATGTCCTCAGCATGAAGCTTGTATAAACGAAAAATGTAAAAACCCATGCGATGGAGTTTGCGGCATTGACGCGGATTGTAAAGTTATCAATCATAGCCCTATTTGTTCCTGTCTGTCTCAATATACAGGAGATCCGTTTAATAGGTGTTACAAAGGTAAGAAATCTAGGGATTGTGCAATATGTTTAAGTGCTTTCTAAGCCTAGTCTTTAACATGCAGTTGACTGAAGGAAATTAATTATATATTTTTTATTTTCAGTTATTGAACAGCCTGTTGTTTCCACAAATCCATGTGTTCCTAGCCCTTGTGGTCCTTTTTCACAATGTCGACAAATAAACAATTCGCCGTCGTGCTCTTGTCTATCGCAATATATTGGTAGTCCACCAAATTGTCGACCTGAGTGCGCAATAAATACAGACTGTGTCAGTGATAAGGCTTGCATTAACGAGAAATGTGTTGACCCATGTCCTGGTTCCTGTGGATTAAATGCTGAATGTAGAGTTCAGAATCATATATCAATTTGCACATGTGTGGAAGGATATATCGGTGATCCATTCCAAAGTTGTACTGTCAAACCTCACCAAGGTAAAGATATTTAATGATCTATGCTACCTATTTTCGACATAATAACTTAAAACATTTACAAATCATTTGATATTTTCAGATTTAATTGTGCAGGACCCTTGTAACCCATCTCCGTGCGGTGTGAACGCTCAGTGTAATAATGGCATTTGTAACTGCCTTCCTGAATTTAAAGGTGATCCATACTTCGAATGTCGTCCCGAATGTACAATGAGTTCAGAATGTCCCATGGATAAGGCGTGTGTAAGAAATCACTGCGTCAATCCGTGTAATAACACTTGCGGCTTGGATGCAGTTTGTGATGTTGTAAAGCATATGGCGATTTGTACGTGCCCTCTCAAAATGACTGGAAACGCATTTCTTCGATGCTCTCCTATTCGAGGTTTGTTATAAACAGTAAATGTGTATCTCCTTTTTTAGAAATTAGGCATTATGTCTAATAATAAAATTCTAAATTTCCAGAAGCTGTTATTACGAATCCGTGTGAACCCAATCCTTGTGGGCCTTACAGCCGATGTACAGAGCATAACCAACAAGCTATATGCTCGTGTATGTCTGGTTATCAAGGAGCTCCTCCAACCTGTCGTCCAGAATGTGTCAGTAGTGCTGACTGCACGCTTAATAAAGCATGCAGTAGCCAGAAATGTGTTAATCCTTGTGAAGGCGCCTGCGGTGTTAAAGCTATTTGCCAAGTGATAAATCATAATCCCATTTGCACGTGTCCATCTGGATTCACAGGCGATCCTTTTACTAGATGTGCTTATATACGTATGTTTTACTTCTATTCAATAATATATTCAATCTTTCGATAATATGTTATATTTTAGATTATCTTGCAGATCTTTCTGAGCCGACTACTCCTACCAATCCTTGCCAGCCATCACCGTGTGGTCCAAATTCAATATGCCAGGAAACAGCAACGGCGACTGCGTCGTGTCAATGCTTACCCGACTTTATTGGTTCTCCACCAAGCTGCCGCCCAGAATGTATCTCGAATAGTGAATGTGCGCCATTGTTAGCGTGTGTTAACAGGAAATGTCTAAATCCCTGCATAGGAGCCTGTGGAATAAATTCTGAATGTCGTGTTGTCAGTCATTCAGCACTTTGTATATGTCCTGAAGGATATACCGGCGATGGCACAATAGAATGTACTTTTAATGTCCTCATTTCTTATGAAGAAATAAATCCTTGTTCACCTTCACCTTGCGGATCGAACGCGGAATGTGTTGAGCGAAATGGGGCAGGTGCTTGTATATGTATAAAGGGCTACTTTGGAGATCCATATGAAGCTTGTAGACCTGAATGTGTGGTAAATACCGACTGCCCAAGTAACAAAGCGTGTACTAAAAACAAATGCGTCGATCCATGCCCTGGTACTTGTGCTATTAATGCGGAGTGTCTAGTTGTTAACCATATACCCATATGCACGTGTCCTCCGCAATATTCCGGAGACCCGTTCAGGCATTGTATATTGAGCCGTAAGTATTTAATGTACAGATTATTCATTGCGATGTTCTTCTAATCGAAATGATTCTAGTATATATTTAAATTATTAATAAAAAATATTTCAGACCGTGTTACAATTCCATCTAATCCATGTGAACCGACACCCTGTGGGCCAAATAGCCAATGTAAAATTGTAAATGAGCAAAGTGTATGTTCTTGTTTACCTGAATATCACGGATCTCCGCCAAATTGTAAACCAGAATGTGTTATAAATACAGAATGTTCTTCAGAAAAAACATGCAGGAACCAAAAATGTGTTTCACCATGCCCTGGGCCTTGCGGTAAAAATACAGATTGTAAAGTTATTAATCACAGTCCTATCTGTACTTGTTCCCCAACGTATACTGGAGATCCGTTCTCAATGTGTTATAAAATGATTGGTAAGTCTATTTCTAATGAGTTACGTCATCACAAAATTCATAAGTAATATTTTCTTTAATATATAAATTTTTTAGCGTATGTCGAAGTTCGACCTGTGAAGGATCCTTGCATACCGTCTCCATGCGGACCAAATGCTCTATGCAAAAATATGAATGACATACCGATTTGTTCGTGTTTGCCTAGTTTTGAAGGCAGTCCACCTAACTGTAGACCAGAATGTTTAATCAACGAAGACTGCACTAGTCATCTGTCTTGCATTAATCAAAAGTGTAAAGATCCCTGCCCGGGTTCGTGTGGCATCAATGCGGATTGCTTTGTTAAAAATCACGTTTCAATTTGTAATTGCCGAGAAGGTTATACAGGAAATGCATTCACTCAGTGCATTGCTGTTCCACAAAATGGTATGTGTGATGTGGTATATTATTTCCACAAATAAACAAAATTGTTTAACATGCCATTCATAAAGTATATATTTAATGTTCTTTTTCTTTCAGTCGAGATCAAAATTGATCCATGTAATCCATCGCCTTGTGGAACAAACACACAATGTATTGATGGAAAATGCATTTGTATTCCGGAATTTCAAGGCGATCCATATAGTGGATGCCGACCTGAATGTACTTTAAGCTCAGATTGTGAACGCACCAAAGCTTGCATTAAGAATAAATGTAAGGACCCATGTCCTGGCACTTGCGCTTCAAATGCATTCTGTAATGTCGTCAATCATATTCCAATGTGTAGCTGTCCAGACAAAATGACAGGAAATGCTTTTATACAATGTCAACTAATGTCTGGTAAGTAAGATAACTTTAGCCTTTTATTCATGCTTTTTGTTATTGAACATAATATTTTTCTTTCGTTATAGAACCTAACAGCATAAATCCATGTCAACCCTCTCCGTGTGGCCCAAACAGCCAGTGCAGAATTTCTAACGGTCAAGCCGTATGTTCATGTGATCCAAACTCCATTGGCAGTCCGCCTGCTTGCCGACCAGAATGCACTATATCTGCGGAGTGCCCGCTGCACCAAGCCTGTAGTAATCAGAAATGCACAGACCCTTGTGATGGTGCATGTGGAATAAATGCTGTATGTAAAGTAGTAAACCACAGCCCAATATGTACTTGTCCATCTACATTCTCCGGAGACCCGTTTTCTCGGTGCTTCAAACTTCGTATGTATTTAGAGTATTTAAATAAAATTACTATATTTCGTTATTATTTATTAATTCTTGTTGTTTTTTAGCCGATAAACCACAAAAGCCAATTGACGTGTGTTTACCTTCACCATGTGGCCCTAATTCAATCTGTAAAATTATCAATGAAGTACCTTCTTGCACTTGTCTCGAAAACTACCACGGACAGCCGCCTTACTGTCGGCCCGAATGTACAAGCAATGAAGAATGCTCTTTACAGATGTCTTGCGTCAATATGAAATGTGTTAATCCATGCGAAAGAGCCTGTGGAATAAATTCCGAATGTAGAGTCGTCAGCCATTCTCCAAACTGTATCTGTACCCGTGGCTACACGGGGGATCCTTTCATCGAATGTTCGTTGGAACCATTGCGTGAGGATTTACCTACAACGCCTTGTTCACCTTCACCCTGCGGGTTTAATGCTATTTGTAAAGAAAGGAACAACGCTGGCTCGTGCGCCTGTTCTGAAGGTTATATTGGAAATCCATATGAAGGTTGTCGACCTGAATGTACCGTGAACACTGACTGCCCAAGCAATAAAGCGTGTGCTAACAATAAGTGTATTGATCCTTGTCCTGGCAGCTGCGGTCCCAATGCTATTTGCCAAGTGGTCCATCATGCACCATTATGCACTTGCACTAGCGGTTATACTGGTGATCCATTTAGAAATTGTGTATATCAAGGTGGGTGTCTTATCTTTCTTATTTTTTTAAATAGCGCAAAATTAAAATGTATTATTAACGAAATATACCATTTTCAGAACCATTGCCAGAACTTCCCACTGACGTCTGTTACCCTTCCCCGTGTGGCCCTAATAGCCAATGTAAAGCCATCAACAATCAAGCTGTATGCTCTTGTCTACAAGAATATATTGGAACGCCCCCAAACTGCCGTCCCGAATGTGTGACGAGCTCGGAATGTCAACATGACAGGGCTTGTATCAATAACAAATGCGTTAATCCATGTCTAAACTCCTGTGGAATTAATTCGAACTGTAAAGTTATAAATCATAGCCCCATATGTTCTTGCAAAGTATCATATACAGGAGATCCTTTTACCATTTGTACTTTCTTCCCTGGTAAGTATTTATAAAGTGTCATTTTGGGTGTTATTTTTTGGGTAATATGATCGCTTTTAAAAAAATAATCATTTTAATTTTTAGTATCCACTTCTCCAGTGATAACCGATCCTTGTGTACCATCTCCTTGTGGACCGAATTCTGTGTGCAAGGTCATTGGAACTTCGCCATCATGTTCATGTTCATCAGATTTTATCGGAAGTCCACCCAACTGCAGGCCGGAGTGCACGATACACGCTGACTGTACCAGTGACCGTGCATGTGTTAACTCTAGATGTCAAGACCCTTGTCCCGGTTCTTGTGGCTTATCTGCCACCTGTCACGTACTTAATCACATCCCGATTTGTTCATGCGTCGTTGGCTATATTGGAGATCCATTCACTAGATGCACACCACAACCACTGCAAGGTAATCTTATTGTATAATGTTTTGCCTATTTATTCTGCCAATATGTTATCTTACAAAGAAATCATAAATTAGCTAAATTATAATAATTATATAACTAAGTCTCTATTAAATACATATTGTAAATCTGGTTTATAGTTGAAGCAACAGTGACGGATTCCTGCTTGAATGTGCAATGTGGAGCCAACGCTGAATGCAATAACGGCCATTGTCAATGTCTACAAGATTACAAGGGAGACCCTTACTTCAACTGTCGCCCCGAATGTTTGTTGAGTACAGATTGTGAGAGAAGTAAAGCCTGTATACAAAAGAAGTGTGTCGATCCTTGCGTAGATGCCTGCGGACTAAATACAATTTGTCAAGTAGTCAATCATATTCCCATGTGTAGTTGCACGGCTGGTTACACTGGAAATGCGTTCATTGCTTGCAGTCCAATAAAAGGTTTGTATCATAAATATGTTTCAATTATTTAATCAACAATTATCAATGAGTTTTCACAAAAGCACCCTTTTCATTTCAGTTCAATCTATCACAAATCCATGTAATACGGCAATTTGTGGGCCAAACAGTCAATGTAGAGTGATAAACAATCAAGCAGTTTGTTCTTGTCTACCAACGTATTTGGGTGTACCTCCAGCCTGTAGACCGGAGTGTGCTGGAAATTCAGAGTGCCCGTTAAACCAAGCTTGTATGAACCAAAAGTGTGTTAACCCTTGCATTGGAGTTTGTGGAGTTAGAGCTACTTGTGAAGTGATCAATCATAATCCAGTTTGCGCTTGTTCCGATAAATATTCGGGAGATCCATTTGCACGCTGTGAACTTGTGCTAAGTAAGTATCGATAAATAATTTTTATTTCATATAACTAAAGCTACTTCCCTTATTTAAATACATTTCTGTCAAGGTTCCACAGGTATTTTAGTGGCCAGGTTATAATTAAAATTGTGTTACCCTTCAGGTACCATTCCTGAGGTTTTGAATCCCTGTCAACCGTCACCCTGTGGACCAAACTCAATTTGTCAAGAAACCAACGATACTCCTTCTTGTAGCTGCTTGCCTGAGTTTAAGGGCCAACCTCCATATTGTAGACCAGAATGTATTAGTAACAGTGAATGTTCGCCTCACTTGGCTTGTCGAAATCAAAAATGCCAAGACCCATGTACACAAACCTGCGGAGAGAATGCAGAGTGCCACGTTGTCAGTCATGCTGCAATGTGTGTTTGCCCACAAGGATATCGAGGAGATCCATTTACCAGATGCGTCATACAAACTTCAATCGAAATCTTAAATCCTTGCTTTCCATCACCGTGTGGATCAAATGCAGTATGTCGTGAGCAAAATCACGTAGGTTCATGTACTTGCAATGAAGGCTTTTTTGGAAACCCTTATGAAGGCTGCAGACCGGAATGTGTTAGTGACTCAGATTGCCCTGGAAACAGAGCCTGCGTTAATACTAAATGCCAAGACCCCTGTTCGGGATCATGTGGAATAAATGCAGAGTGTACTACAGTCAATCATTTACCATTATGCACTTGTACAGGTGGCTTTATAGGCGATCCAACTATACGATGCAATTTCCTTCAAATAAATGCAATAGCAACAACTATTTGCCAACCAAGCCCGTGTGGCCCGTACAGTCAATGCAAGAATATCAATAGTCAAGCTGTCTGTAGTTGTTTACCAAACTTCATCGGTGAGCCACCTAAGTGTCGGCCTGAATGTTCTATTAATTCAGAGTGTCCCACAGAAAAAGCTTGTATTAACCAAAAGTGTGTGGATCCTTGTGTCGCCACATGTGGCGTGAAGTCAGAGTGTCGTGTTATACACCACAATCCAATATGTAGCTGTGTTCAAGGATTTACTGGAGATCCCTTTACAAGGTGCTATAAAAAACCATTTGTTGCATCTCAACTAAATGAACATATTGATCCATGCTTTCCAAGTCCATGTGGTGCTAACGCGGAGTGCAGAGTCATTCTTGGACAGGCTTCATGTTCCTGTTACACCGGCTATTTAGGTAGTCCGCCTTACTGTAGACCGGAATGTGTTACCAATGAAGATTGTATAAGTTCTCTAGCGTGCATGAATGAGAAATGCAGAGATCCCTGCCCTGGAGCTTGTGGCAAAAATGCCAGATGCACTGTGAATAAACATTTGTCGATATGCACATGTTTAGATGATTACGTGGGGGATCCGTTTACTTCGTGTTCTTTAAAACCGCTTCGAGGTATGTACGGTCTTTTTAGTTGATATATTCTATTAAAACAAATATTAAAAAGTCAAACCACATCGCTTTTCAAGAGTTAAAGTGTCATGTCATATTAGTATATAAATATGCAATTATTATGAATTTTTTAATTAATAAAATTTTATTCCATAGAGCCTGTTGAAGCTGATTTATGCAATCCATCACCGTGTGGTTCAAATTCTATATGTGAAAATGGAAAATGCTCATGTCTGCCCGACTATCATGGAGATCCTTATGTCGGTTGCAGGCCCGAATGTATCACTAGTTCGGACTGTGAAAGGAATCAAATTTGTCTTAAAAAGAAATGTTTCAACCCTTGTCCTGATACATGTGGTCTCAATGCTATATGTGAAGTAATCAATCATATACCAATGTGTACTTGTATGAGTGGCTATTCTGGAAATGCGTTCGTTTCTTGCAACCGTGTTCAAGGTATATATAATATTTTAAATTAGCAGAATTGTTCTAAATCATCTTTATGTATTATATAATTTAATATTTATTGTGAATTGTCTTACTTTTAGGTCTGATATCTTCAAATCCGTGCAATCCAAGTCCATGTGGACCATATAGTCAATGTCGTGAAATAAACAATGTAGCAGTGTGTTCTTGTATTCCTGGATATTCGGGAAATCCACCAACATGTAGACCAGAATGTATCACTAGTGGAGAATGTCCATTAGATAAAGCATGTAATAACTACAAATGCATTAACCCATGTACGGGTGCGTGTGGTTTTAATGCTATGTGTGAAGTAATTAATCATAACCCTATATGCTCCTGTCCCAAAGAGTTAACTGGAGATCCGTTCAGTAGATGTATTCCACAACGTAAGTATCATAATATGTTTAAATAAATTAACCGTCCAATAATAGAAACGTAAAATCTAAAAATGTTATTGTATTTTACAGCTTTGGAAATACCAACTTACACAAATGCCTGCATTCCTTCTCCGTGTGGTCCAAATGCGGTTTGTCAAGTAGTAAACGAATCCCCGTCTTGTTCTTGTATGGAAGAGTTCATAGGGTTGCCTCCTACGTGTCGTCCGGAATGTACAAGCAATAGCGAGTGTTCGAGTGACATGGCCTGTATTAGTAACAAGTGTAACGATCCTTGTGTAGGCGCTTGTGGAGTTTTAGCAGAATGCCGTGTTGTCAGTCACACTCCGGCCTGCGTGTGCCCTGTCGGATACATCGGCGATCCATTTGTATCCTGTGATGTTGAAGCTGTTGTAAATGAGCAGTCGTCGCCTTGTTCCCCATCGCCATGCGGCAGTAATGCTAATTGTAAACAGCGTCACAATGCTGCTTCTTGTATTTGCCAGCGTGGATATTTTGGAAACCCTTATGAAGGGTGTAGACCAGAATGTGTAGTCAATACTGACTGTCCATCGGATAAAGTTTGCCAACAAAACAAATGTCGAGATCCCTGTCCAGGAACGTGTGGCGTTAATGCACAATGCTATACAGTTAATCATGCTCCATTGTGTACTTGTAGATCTGGTTACACAGGTGATCCATTCAGAAATTGTATTTATAGAGAAGGTAACTATTATCAACTATTATAACTTCTGACTTAATTATACATAGAAATGAATACATTATGTAATGATAACCGTTATTTATTTCAGAAGTTGCACTGATAATTAATCCGTGTTCCCCATCACCATGTGGTCCTAATAGTGGCTGTAAAGTAAAAAATGAACAAGCTCTATGCAGCTGTCTTCCAGAATATCGCGGCTCACCACCAAACTGTCGCCCTGAATGTATAGTTAGTTCGGAGTGTCCAAGTGATAGAGCATGCGTTGGGTTTAAATGTACCGACCCTTGTCTGGGGCAATGTGGCCAAAATGCCAAATGCCGTACAATTAACCACAGTCCAATATGCACGTGTCAAGATAGATACACAGGAGATCCATTTAGCCGGTGCTTCCCAATTGTCATTTATGCATTAGAACATGAACCTCAAAACCCTTGTTCACCATCTCCGTGTGGTCCATTCAGCCAGTGTTTAGAAATTAATTCTATACCCACGTGTTCTTGTTTACCAGACTATATTGGTGCCCCTCCAAATTGTCGACCAGAATGTGTGATTAATTGTGATTGTTCTAGTAATTTAGCATGTATTAACCAAAAATGTAGAGATCCTTGCCCCGGCTCGTGTGGTATTAATGCCCAGTGCATTGTAAAGAACAACATTCCTATATGTACTTGTATTGCTAACTTTGCTGGAGATGCCTTCACGGAATGTAAGCTACAAGGTAAATTTTATATTGTTTTTGTATCCATTTCTTTTTCTTTTGTGATAATAGAATACCTAATAAAAATATTTTTTTTTAGTTGAACAAGTAGTACAGGACACTATAGACCCTTGTAATCCATCGCCTTGTGGCCCAAATGCTTTATGTGATAACGGTGAATGCTCTTGTTTGCCTGAATACCAAGGCGATCCTTACTTTGAATGTCGTCCAGAGTGTATACTCAGCTCAGATTGTGAAAAAAATAAAGCATGTTACAAAAACAAATGTGTTAATCCATGCAACGCTCAAATCTGCGCCACAAACGCAATTTGTGAAGTAATCAATCATATACCTATGTGTAGATGTCCAGACAATATGAATGGGAATGCATTTATAAAATGTTCGGAAATAGAAGGTAAGAAAAGGGACATTTATTTAAATGTATTTCTCTAAAGAATTTATGCCTAACAGAATATTGTTTTAGCTGTTCCTCACCAACCTTGCAAACCGTCACCCTGTGGGCCAAACAGTCAGTGTCGTGAAGTAAATAGCCAACCGATTTGTTCGTGCTTACAAGGTTATATCGGAACGCCGCCCTCGTGCAGACCTGAATGTGTTGTAAATACTGATTGTTTACCCGATGAAGCCTGCACGAATAGAAAGTGTATAAAGCCATGTCAAGGAGCATGCGGTGTTGGAGCTAAATGTCAAGTTATAAACCATAATCCTATTTGTTCTTGCCCGCTAACATATACAGGAAATCCATTTGTACGATGCTTTATACAAGAATTTGTTCCTGAAGAACGAAATCCTTGTTTACCTTCGCCTTGTGGGCCGAATGCCATTTGTAAAGAAATTTCTGGATCGCCATCTTGTACTTGCCAGCCTGGATACTTTGGGACGCCACCACGTTGTAAACCAGAATGCATAAGTAATTCTGAATGTTCAACGCATCTTGCATGTATTAACGAAAAGTGCATAGATCCTTGTGTAGGATCATGTGGCTTAAATACCGACTGTCATGTCATCAGTCATTCGCCATCATGTTCCTGCTTACCTGACTATACTGGAGATCCTTTCATAGAATGCCATAGACGCGAAACAATTGGAGAAATATCCACACCATGCTTCCCTTCGCCTTGCGGAGCAAATGCTGTTTGTAAAGAGTTTAAGGGTGCCGGTTCTTGTATGTGTTTGGCTGACTTTTATGGCAACCCATATGAAGGCTGTAGACCTGAATGTATAGTAAATTCAGATTGTCCATTGAACAAAGCATGTTTGCAAAATAAATGTGAAGATCCCTGTGATGGTTCTTGCGCATCGAATGCGGTTTGCCAAGTTGTTAATCACGCACCGTCATGTTCTTGCCCTAAAGGTTTTACTGGAGATCCATTCCGATATTGTTCAATACAAAGTAAGTTCATATTTTTACATTTTATTTAGGCAATGAAAGGCATAGCTAATATTAACAAGTAAAAATTGTTTTAGGAGATGAAGTAACTACGAGAGATGTATGCAATCCCTCCCCGTGTGGACCTAACAGTCGATGTCAAGAAGTTAATAAGCAAGCTGTATGTTCCTGCATGACAGATTTTATCGGAACACCGCCTGGATGTCGTCCTGAATGTGTCATCAGTTCAGAATGCCCAAAGCTAAAGACGTGCTTAAATAAGAGATGTATGGATCCTTGTAAGGATACCTGTGGAGTGAATGCAGATTGTAGAGTTATTAATCATAATCCTATTTGTTACTGTAAGCAATACTACACAGGAGATCCTTTCAGTAGATGTAGTCCTATGTCACGTAAGTTTAAATATTATATATTTGAGGTTTGCTACAAAAATATTAAGTATGGGTATGTATCATTATGGTAAAATTTATTTACAGCTCCTGTAGCGAATGCTGTGTTAGAACCATACAGCAATCCTTGTGTGCCTTCACCTTGTGGACCAAATTCAATTTGCAAAGAAAATGGAAATGTACCTTCATGTACATGCATGGAACGTTTCGTTGGTAGTCCTCCAAACTGCAGACCAGAGTGTTTATTGAACTCAGAATGCCCAACATCTAAGGCCTGTATACAACAAAGATGTCAAGATCCTTGCTTAGGCGCTTGTGGAATAAATGCGATGTGTACAGTTACTCGACATACCCCAATGTGCAATTGTCCTGAAGGTTATAATGGCGATGCTTTTACAGCCTGTAGCCCGCAAATAATACCTGGTAAGTGTTTAGTATTGCGCTAAATGCGTGTTGCTTGGAAGTTCATCGATTCCAGCTAATCCCTTCTTTATGCACTAATACTTTTTTTGTTTTAGAAGTTATAAATGACGCCTGCAATCCGTCCCCTTGTGGCACAAACGCTTTATGTAACGACGGACACTGCACTTGCCTGGAAGATTATCAAGGTGATCCTTATATGGGGTGCCGCCCAGAATGTGTTTTGAGTACAGATTGTCAACGAAACAAGGCTTGTGTTAGAAATAAATGTGTGGACCCTTGTGCAAACACATGCTCATCGACAGCAATTTGTGAAGTCATAAACCATGTACCTATGTGTAGTTGTCCTCATGGAATGACTGGCAACGCTTTCTATGCCTGTGAAAAAATACAAGGTAAAAAAAATTATATATTTTTTGTTACAATCCTAATAATTGTTCGTACCTTCGCATGCTCTTATCTCGATTAATATATAGTTTTTGTCTTTGCTTTTATTTAAAAACAGCAAGAAATTCATCTTAATTTTCTTATTTGTTTAACTCATTTGTACACAAATTGTCATAAAATGAATGAATTTATTTATAGTGCCAATTAAAACGAACCCGTGTCTACCTTCTCCTTGTGGACCAAACAGTCAATGTCAAGAAGTGAACGGTCAAGCTGTATGCTCCTGTGTCGCAGGATATGTTGGAAGTCCTCCACTGTGCCGACCGGAATGTGTAGTCAGCTCAGATTGTTCTCTTAACTTAGCGTGTAGTAATCAGAAATGTATCAATCCATGCAAAGGTTCTTGCGGCGCTGAAGCTATGTGTGTAGTTGTGAAGCATAATCCTATTTGTTCTTGCCCACCTAAGCACACGGGCGATCCGTTCATTCGTTGCACTCCATTTAGTAAGTATACTTTTTAAATGACAAAACATTGAACACGCAAACAGTTCTGGATATAATGATGAATCTTGCAGGACCACCTTTAGCTGAGGCTACACCGTGCACACCTTCCCCGTGTGGCCCTAACGCCATCTGCAAAGAAGTTTCAGGAGCACCTTCCTGTGCATGTTTGTCAAACTTTTTCGGCTCACCTCCTTACTGTAAACCTGAATGCACCAGCAATAGCGAATGCCCATCGTTTAAAGCCTGTGTTAATCAGAAATGCCAGGATGCATGTACCGACGCTTGCGGTTTTAACGCGCAATGTAAAACAATTAGTCATACTCCAATGTGTTTCTGTGAATCAGGATATAGTGGGGATCCGTTTACAAATTGCTATTTACTAGCCAATATAGCTCCAGAAAGAACATCGGCATGTGAACCGTCTCCATGTGGTGCTAATGCTATTTGCAAAGAACACGGCTCTGCTGGATCTTGCTCCTGTTTACCCAATTACATAGGAAATCCATATGAAGGGTGCCGTCCTGAATGTACTGTGAACACAGACTGTACACCAGACAAAACATGTATACGAAATAAATGTCAGGATCCATGCCCAGGCACTTGCGCTTTTGGGGCTATATGTACTGTGGTACATCATTTGCCTTCCTGTAACTGTCCGCCTGGGTATGGCGGTGACCCCTACCAGCAATGTACCATTGAAAAAGGTAAATTATTTTTTTATATATATTTACTAACACCGAGAGTAGGTATATCTAAGTGTTATTACTATTATGACTTATTTTCAGAACAAAATATAGAAGCTGTTACACCATGTGTTCCGAACCCATGCGGACCAAATAGTATATGCCTTCCAGTAAACGATCAAAGCGTTTGCTCTTGTAAACCTAACTACGGGGGTGCACCACCAGGCTGCCGCCCTGAATGTACAGTGAGCTCAGAATGTACACCAGAGAAAGCCTGCATTAATATGAAATGTATCAACCCATGCCGGGGACATTGTGGTCTCAATGCCGAGTGTCGAGTAATTGCTCACAGTCCTATATGCTCGTGTAATCCCCAACATACTGGTGATCCATTCACGAGATGTTATCTGCAGCGTAAGTCTTTTCTATAACTAAACATTGTAATCATACCTACAAATGAACCAATTGAAGAATTACATGTAAAAAAAATATTTTTTTATTTTAGCACCCAAAGAAATTATTCAACAAAAGGATCCCTGCCTGCCAAACCCATGTGGTGATAATGCAGTGTGCAGAAATCATAACAATTTACCAGCATGTAGCTGCTTGCCCAACTTTGAAGGAGTTCCACCGAATTGCAAGCCAGAGTGTGCTATTAATCAAGACTGTCCTTCAGATAATGCATGCATTAATATGAAGTGTGTTGATCCTTGCCCAGGCAGTTGTGGTTTAAATGCTGAATGTTCAGTATTTAATCATCTTCCAGCATGTTCATGTCTTCAAGGATTAACAGGAGATCCCTTCACGCGCTGCTTTGTAGTAGAACCAATAAAAGGCTAGTATTGAGGATTTTTAAATATTTTTAGTATTCATAACTATATATTTAATTTTTTATTATCTTTTCAGACGAGACACCACAAGACAGTTGTAATCCATCCCCTTGTGGTTTCAATGCACAGTGTAATCATGGAGTTTGCTCATGTATAGATGAATACTATGGTGATCCTTACTTTGGCTGTAAACCCGAATGTATCACGAGCATGGAATGTGCACCTGACAAAGTCTGTTCTCGTAAGAAATGTATTAATCCGTGTCCTGAAATGTGTGCTCCAAGTGCAGAATGCAGCGTTTACAACCATATTCCCATTTGCTCTTGCCCCAGTGGGTCAACAGGAAATGCTTTTATTGAATGCCATATAAATGAAGGTGAGATTTTTAACCAGATTGTTTATTAGTTATGTGCTTTCCGGAAATAATTAAAAATACCGTGTAGATAAAACTCTTTTCTTGTTTTCTTTAAATAATTTATTATAATATATAACTTAAGAGATATTATTTTTTTTAGTTACAGAAATGGTGCCATGCAATCCTAATCCTTGTGGTCCAAATAGCCAATGCAGAGCCGTAAACGGGCAATCTATATGTTCGTGCTTACCATCTTACATCGGCAGTCCGCCATCTTGTCGACCCGAGTGCACTTTAAGTTCAGAATGTGCATCAAATCAGGCGTGTAATAACCACAAATGTGTCAATCCATGCATAGGCAGCTGTGGATACAGGGCTAGATGTGAAATCATCAATCATAATCCAGTTTGTTCTTGTCCTCCTCAACACACTGGTGATCCATTTTCTCACTGCTCACCGATTGGTAAGTTACTAATTATAATTAGTCATCCGTTATTTAAAAGAAAAAAGGTTTATAACATTTCTTTTTTTTCAGTGTCCGCTCCTTTGCCACCCGTGGATCCATGCACACCATCACCTTGTGGACCCCATTCCATTTGTAAAGTCATAGGAGAAGCTCCTTCGTGCACTTGCATGCCAGAATACCTGGGTGCTCCGCCCAGTTGTCATCCAGAATGTATCACGAATTCCGAATGCTCTTCGAATCTAGTGTGTATGAACCAGAAATGTAAAGATCCGTGTCCAGGCATCTGTGGCTATAATGCTGACTGTGCGGTTGTCAGTCATGGATTAATCTGTACTTGTCCGTATGGACAAACTGGAGATCCACTCATTTCTTGCAACCCTATAAGAGGTGACACTAATTATTTAGTTTATAAATATCTACAATTTATTCACGGTATACGTATATTGGTTTCCGTTTAAGAGACATTTTATTTTTCAGATTTAGTCATAGATTATAACTCACCTTGTGAGCCTTCTCCTTGCGGCATAAATGCCATATGCACAGAAAAAGACGGCGCTGGGTCGTGCAAATGCCTGGAGACTTTTATTGGAAATCCACATGAAGGATGTCGCCCGGAATGTGTGTTGAATAGTGACTGTAGCCCAACACTTGCTTGTATTCAAAATAAATGCAAAAACCCTTGTCCTGGCATTTGTGCACCTCAAGGCATATGCCAAGTTGTTAACCACATACCTTCATGCTACTGTCCAACTGGGCTGGTTGGAGATCCATATACATTCTGTAGAGAAAAAATTAATGGTTTGTATTTCAACATATGTACTTAGCTACCGAGAATTGTTGGAAAATGTGATGTTAAAGAAACTATAATCTTTTGTTTTTAGATGTAAAAGTGACACCATGTTCTCCATCCCCTTGTGGTCCAAATAGTCAATGTCGAGAAGTTAACTCCAAAGCAATGTGTACTTGTCTAGATAGTTATATAGGAACACCTCCCTCGTGTCGACCTGAATGTACAATAAACAGCGAATGTCTAAGTGACAAAGCATGTGTAAATCAAAAATGTGTAGATCCTTGTCAAGGTCAATGTGGGCGAAATGCCAAGTGCCGCGTGATATCTCACAACCCAATATGTTCGTGCCAAGAGCAATTTACCGGCGACCCGTTCTCTTACTGTATGCCAGGTATGTGCATATATTCTACATAAACTAGATATAATAACAAACAAATATGTGTTATTCAAATAATTTTTTTTTTCAGTTGCTTTATCAGAACCTCAACAACCAAATAGAAATCCCTGTATTCCATCACCCTGCGGACCTAATTCTCAGTGTCAAGAATATAACCAGAATGTCCGCTGCACCTGTTTACCTAACTACGTAGGCACGCCACCACGGTGCCGGCCAGAATGCGTTGTTAACTCAGAATGTGATGCACTTAAAGCATGTATCAACAATAAGTGTGTAGATCCCTGTCCAGGAGCTTGTGGCATCAAGTCTCAATGTGATGTTAACAGACATTTGCCGATATGTTCCTGTTTGCCAGGATATACCGGCGATCCTTTCTCACGGTGTGACTTACATTTAGCAGGTAAAATATCAAATTTAATTGTACCTTCTATGTTATATTGTTTTGTGAAATAAATTACTCATTTAACATTATTTTATTTCTTCAGAGCCAGAGGAAGTCAACTTATGCTCGCCATCACCTTGCGGTCCCAGCGCTTTATGTAATAACGGACAATGTTCATGCTTACCTGAATATCATGGTGATCCTTACGTGGGCTGCAAACCCGAATGTACTCTGAACTCGGATTGTTCGCGAAACCAAGCCTGCTTAAACAACAAGTGTATTGATCCGTGTCTTGGAACTTGCGGTAACAACGCCACCTGTGAAGTAATCAACCACATACCATCTTGTTCTTGTCCTCGCGGAACTAAGGGAGATCCGTTCCATCGTTGCATCTTCGTGACAGGTTTGTTTTAATAGTTTACCGACATAATACTTAATATTAGAGCAACATATTCAACAGCAAACATATACAGCAACATATACAACACATTCATTCATTTGCTGTAGGTATTCTAAAAATAATAATAATTTTACATTAGCTATTTCTTATGGCTTAATATATGTATATATATACATATGGCTGTATATATAAACAAATCACCGTTGTTTTTTGTCAATGTAAAAGTTATTTTATTTTAATGAAAACTGTGCAGAAGCACACAGCGCCATATTATTAAAACAATTTTTTTTTTAATAATAACTAGGCAATTTCGACTCTAACTTTATCCACATATTTACATTACATGCTTAGAAATGACATAAATTTATTTTATTCTTTACAGAATTGGCCACTCCAACAGATTTGTGTAGTCCGTCCCCATGTGGGCCCTACAGTCAATGTCGGGCAGTGAAAGGTCATGCCGCCTGCGTCTGTGTACAGGGCTACACAGGTTCACCGCCCAAGTGTCGTCCAGAATGTATAATCAGTTCTGACTGTAGTCTTAATCAAGCTTGTTCGAACCAAAAATGTATCGATCCTTGTCCAGGGGCATGTGGGCAACATACTAATTGTGTAGTTATCAAGCACAACCCAGTTTGTACTTGTTTGCCAAGTTATTCTGGTGATCCATTTACCATTTGTCAGCCAATACGTAAGTAAATTATAAATTATCCAATAAATAATTACTAGTAACTTTTATATGGTATGATAAAACAACACCCTTGTAATAAACAGGTGCAACACCTCCAATGAAAGTTAATCCATGCCTTCCGTCGCCGTGTGGACCGAATGCGCAATGTACTGAGATCGGAGACGATTCAAATTGTCAATGTTTGCCGGATTACATCGGAGTGCCTCCAAATTGCCGACCCGAATGTACAAGTAATACGGAATGTTCCTCGAATATGGCGTGCATCAATAGGAAATGTCGCGACCCATGCTTTGGTGCATGTGGGAACAACGCCGAATGTAAAGTTGTCAGCCATACGCCGATATGTATATGTCTAAATGGTTACTCAGGGGATCCCTTTATTCAATGCATTATTCAAGCGGAGCCAGCTGTGGTGGAACAGCTCACTCCATGCTTACCATCACCTTGTGGAAGCAACGCTGAATGTCGAGAACATAATAGTGTTGGCTCTTGCATGTGCATTTCGGGATATTTCGGTGACCCATACGTATCTTGCAAACCTGAGTGCTTATTAAATTCCGACTGCCCTTCAAATCAAGCATGCGAACAAAACAAATGTATAGATCCATGTACAGGAACTTGTGGTGTAAATGCTCAATGTTTTGTTACCAGTCACATACCGAACTGCATTTGCCCAGATCAACACGTTGGAGATCCATATAAAATATGTAGTTTTAGACCTCAAATACAGATATTGGAGCCATGTAACCCGTCACCATGTGGACCTAATAGCAAATGCACTTCTCGAGATAACGTCGCCGTTTGTACATGCCTGGAAGGATATCAAGGATCCCCTCCTAACTGCAAACCGGAGTGTGTTTCCAATGCAGAATGCTCACTTGATAAGGTCTGCGACAATCTAAAATGTGTCTCACCTTGCCCTAGAGGATGCGGAGTAAACTCAGATTGCCGAGTTATCAATCACAACCCTATATGTTCTTGTAAGCAAGGTTTCACTGGTGATCCGTTCTCAGTTTGTTATATTCTCGAAGTGGAACCAATATTAAGCACTCCTTTGGAACCATGTCAACCGTCACCTTGCGGACTCAATGCTGAATGTCGTAATGTAGGTGGTATACCATCTTGCTCGTGTAATATTGGTTTTATTGGAAGTCCTCCAAATTGTAGACCCGAATGTATCGTAAACACCGACTGTAGCAGTGACAAGGCTTGTTTGAATATGAAATGTCAGAACCCTTGCTTAGGATCCTGTGGTGTGAATGCAAACTGTAATATAGTAAATCATGTACCTGTTTGTACATGTATGCAAGGTTATAAGGGAGATCCCTTCACAGTGTGCACAGTGCAATTGGAAGGTAAGGAATTTAGAATAAGGAAATGGATAGAGAAGACATGATGTTTTTAAATTGTGATTATTTTTAAAAATATCATAATGTGATTTCATTTCTTTTAGAAGAACCACAAGAACTAGACCCATGCAACCCTTCGCCATGTGGTCCAAACGCTGTATGTAATAATGGTGAATGCACGTGTCTATCGGAATATCACGGCGATCCGTACTTCGGCTGCAGACCAGAGTGTGTACTTAACACCGACTGCCCCAACGACAAGACCTGTTTGAGATCAAAATGCGTGGACCCATGTATTAATATGTGTGGTCTCGATGCTGATTGTAATGTGTACAACCACATTGCTGTATGCAGTTGTCCAGTTGGTATGACTGGAGATGCTTTTACACAATGCCGTGCAGTAGAAAGTATGTATTACCTTACTCAATATCTTATAAAATTAATATTTTATTTAAATAATATTTTATCGTTTTATTTTAGAACCACCCACCAGACCTTGCGAATTATCTCCATGTGGACCTAACAGCGTTTGTAGAGAGATTAATGGTCAAGCGTCATGCGCTTGTCTACAAGGATATGTAGGCAATCCACCGAATTGTCGACCAGAATGTATACAGAGTACTGATTGCCAGCCATCTTTGGCGTGTATAAACATGAAGTGCCAAGATCCCTGCCCGGGATCGTGCGCTGCTAATGCCGAATGTAGAGTCGTTAACCACAATCCTGTGTGTTCATGTCCATCGAGATATACGGGTTCACCGTTTACACATTGCTATGGTACGTACGAGTCGTGTCGAGTATGATACTTATATATTAATTATTTAATCACGTATAATTATGATCTTTCATGTTTGCAGCTGTAATAGAACAAGAACAAGTTAAAAATCCTTGTCACCCTTCCCCGTGTGGCCCGAACACTGAATGCGCACCGACTCAAAGCGGAGAGGCTCATTGTTCGTGTCAACCGACTTTCGAAGGAGCGCCGCCTAACTGCCGACGAGAATGTACAACAAGCGATATGTGTCCCACTAATAAGGCCTGTGTGAATTACAAATGTGCGGATCCGTGTATAGGCTCATGTGGTACAAACTCCATTTGTACAGTGCGACTCCATACAGCAATGTGTTCATGTCAAGAGGGTTACGCTGGTGATCCTTTCATATCTTGCTATCAACGGCCAGAAACTCCTGAAGTAATCGATCCATGTAACCCCTCACCGTGCGGATCGAATAGTGAGTGCAGAATATCGCCAAGTGGTGTAGCGGCCTGCACCTGTCACGAAAGTTACTTTGGTAACCCCTACGAAGGTTGTCGTCCCGAATGCGTGATCAACACGGACTGTCCCTTTAATAAGGCTTGTCTCAAAAACAAATGTCAGGACCCCTGTCCGGGGGTTTGCGGCTCGACGGCAATATGTCAAGTTATAAACCATTTGCCGTTGTGCACCTGCTCACCTGGATATACTGGAAACCCTTACGCCTACTGTCATATTATCATAAAAGAAGGTGTGTATTTATATATCGCTTTTTCAATTAATAAATAAAATCAATATGAAAACATATGTTATTAATAGTAATATAATTTCAGAAAAACCTACGTATAGTCCGTGCATACCAAATCCATGTGGCAGTAACACAGTGTGTAAGAACAATAATGGTTTAGTTTCGTGCTCTTGCCAACCGGAATATTTCGGAGCTCCTCCAAACTGTCGGCCGGAATGCACAGTCAATTCTGAGTGTTCTTCAACAAAGAGTTGTATAAGGCAAAAATGCGTCGACCCTTGCCTAAATGTTTGCGGACAAAACGCTGAGTGCAGGGTGGTTAATCACGCGCCAATCTGTTCATGCAGAATGGGACACGAAGGAGATCCATTTATAAGATGCGCATTAATTCAAAGTAAGTATAACATTACATACATCATAATACTCGATATAAATTCCAGTAAAAAATTAACAAATTAAACATACGAAATAAAATAAATAACTCGAAAATTAGCTTATCTTTTAAGTAAAAATGTAATTTTAAATTGCAATGTTTTCATAGAAACACCACAACAAGACGTGAACCCTTGTACTCCATCGCCATGTGGACCAAACTCACTCTGCCAAGTTCAAAACAGAGTGCCTACATGCAGCTGTATTGCGAATTATGTCGGATCACCTCCAAATTGCCGCCCGGAGTGTACTATTAACTCGGATTGTCCAAGCAACAATGCCTGTATTAATCAAAGATGTAAGGATCCCTGCATCGGTTCATGTGGCCTTCACACTGTGTGCCATGCGCATCAACATGCCGCTGTATGTAGTTGTTTAGAAGGTTACACTGGAGATCCGTTTACAAGCTGCTATGTCCAAGAAAATATAGGTAAATTTTTATATTGTTTAGTCATGAAAATAATTACAAATAAAGCCATAATCACAATAAAAAATCCAACCATTGTACAATATAAATATTTTGAATTATTCATCAAATCTCTTTCATGGGAGAACCATGCTGAAGCATATGCTGACGCACTAATTGCACCGGCTCGTCCGAAGATAAGCTCGTCGTCGTGATACTACGGCGTACCAAGGCGTGGACTGTGGCGCTATTGTTCATGGGCGGCGGCGTTTTAAGCATTTAGGAGACCCACCTGCTCCGTTGTCCGTTATAGAATAAATATTTATACTATCTATCTCATTACATTAATAATATTTTACAGAACCTGTTCCCGAAAAGTATGATAACTGCAATCCTAATCCATGTGGTGCTAATGCCAGGTGTAATAATGGCGTTTGTTCGTGTGTACCTAACTATTTCGGCAATCCGTACTTGAGTTGTCGTCCAGAATGCACCATTAACTCTGACTGTGCAACGGATTTAGTCTGCGTTAATACCAAATGTATAAACCCATGCACAAATCTATGCGGGAAAGAAGCCATCTGTGAAGTCTATAACCATATCCCCATGTGTTCGTGCCCCCGAAATACCATCGGAAATGCATTTGTTTCCTGTACCTCAACACCAAGTAAGTAATATGAAATGCAATAAGCATTTCTAAGTTTCTAAGAGCAAAATGTTTAGATTAAAATTGTAAACTGTTATTTTAAATACGGTATTCTTTATATTGTAGTTGCTGAAGAGAACACAAATCCCTGTTTACCGTCACCGTGCGGTCCAAACAGCGTATGCAGATCAATAACCGAGAAAGCCATGTGCTCGTGTCTCGTGGGCTACTTTGGAGCGCCTCCATCTTGCCGCCCCGAATGCGTGGTCGATTCCGATTGCTCGCCGTTAATGTCCTGTTCCAACCAAAAATGCGTCGACCCTTGCAGAGGATCTTGCGGCATAAGCGCAAACTGCAAAGTTCACAATCATAAACCAATTTGCTTCTGCCAAAACGGATTAACTGGCGATCCCTTTATACATTGCCAGTTTATACAAAGTAAGTTGGCTGGATTATTTTATTAATTCGATACAAAAAAACTTAATATGTTTTAAAAAAGTCATTTGTTTCCTTGTTCTAATAGGATTGGCAATAACATAGCTAAGATATTAGAATTATAAAGTTGACATAAATATTCACACTATCAACATACATATTATGATTTATTCGTGGTAATAAGGATATATAAAAATAAAAGCATATCATATAATATAAGTTGTTTTTCGACAGAAGTACCAACGGTGCATACAACACCATGTGAGCCCTCACCCTGTGGACCCAATTCGATTTGTAAAGAAATTAGTGGTACTTCATCATGCGCATGCATACTCGGTTATACAGGACGACCGCCATATTGCCGACCAGAATGTGTATCGAACAGTGATTGTAATGTAGATAAATCATGTATGAACCAGAAATGTGTTGACCCCTGCGTTGGCGCATGCGGTCATAACGCCGAGTGCCGTGTTGTAAGCCACTCGCCACAATGCTCTTGCCAGCTGGGTTACACTGGCGATCCATTTAATGAGTGCCGGATATCAGGTAAATATTACATATTCTTTACTCTTATTATATAATCGCAGGAACGCGTGACTCATCATTATTACTGGTTGCTCCGATATATTCAATAAGGACACAATATTCCCATGTACATACAATATTTTTGTTTTTAGTTATTTCAACAAAGCCGGCGGAACAAGCCAGACCATGCACGCCCAACCCCTGTGGTCCAAACGCAATTTGTCAAGAACGTTACAATTCTGCCAGCTGTGTGTGTATCACTGAATACTTCGGGAATCCATATGAAGGATGCAGACCAGAATGTTTACTCAACTCTGATTGCTCACAGAATCTGGCCTGTGTTAATAATAAATGCACTGACCCTTGTGCCGGCTTTTGCGGTATCAATGCACTCTGCCAAAGTGTAAACCACATACCAAAATGTTCCTGTTCGTCAGGATATGTTGGCAATCCGTACGATGCTTGTATTGTCAAAGAAGGTACTAATCGACATTAATTTATGTTTTGTTTTATAAAGTATTAAAATTAGCTTAAGTAGCTTTTGTTATTTAAAATTATTTTTGTAATCTGTAGTTTACTTCGAATTAAATATGAAGGCATAGAAAACAAACGATAAAACATTATTATTTACAGAGGAGCCTGCTGATCCGTGCTTGCCGTCGCCGTGTGGGCCTCACAGCACCTGTTTGGCGCGTAATAATAACGCTCTGTGTTCCTGCTTGCCCGATTTCACTGGCTATCCACCAAATTGTAAACCTGAATGTGTTATGAGCTCCGAATGTCCACTTAATAAGGCATGTGTCAAGCAAAAATGCATTGACCCGTGTAAAAATACCTGTGGTGAAAACGCAGAATGTCGGACGCACCACCATAGTCCGTACTGTACATGTTTGAGCGGCTTTGAGGGCGATCCATTTGTGAGATGCATAAAGGAAAAACCTGTGACTAACTACGTTCAGAAGCCTTGTGAGCCTAATCCATGTGGCCAGTACGGTATTTGCAGAGATGTCGGTGGCTCAGCTGTGTGTAGCTGCAAAACGGGATACCTTGGGACGCCACCGAATTGTGTTCCGGAATGCACGATAAATGAGGATTGCCCCAATGACCAAACGTGTGTGCGGGAGAAATGTGTAGATCCATGCTTAGGCTCCTGTGGTAGTAATTCACAATGCCGAGCTGTGAATCATCTAGCCATCTGTACATGTATCGATGGATACCAGGGAGATCCTTTTGTCGGTTGCTATCCCGGAATTAAAGGTATAAATGGCAAATCTTACTTTATAACTTTTGAACCTATACTTTTATAAATATTACATAATTGAAGAGTTTGTTTTGTTGAACTCGCTGTCATAAATTTGAATAGAAATTTCTTTTGTATTGCTTGTATACAATAATATAGTAAAGATCGCCAATAAAATGTATTGTATGAACAGAAAAAATATTCCTTTTTGAGATGGAGGAAAGCTGGAAAATCATGTATAAAACGTATCAGCGCTATTGCACAAAATATTTAATTCGTATATTTTGGATTTTGAATAAATGTGGTTCTTTACAAAACTGGTAAACATCACTGTGAAAAAATAACCCGACCAGAGTTGCTAACTCCTAATTCTTTTGATCTTTCTAGATACCACACCTCTTTCACCTATGGATCCATGCGCCAAACTGCTATGTGGTGTCAATAGTGAATGTCAGAACGGAACTTGCTCCTGTATTACGGGATATCATGGAAATCCTTATGTGGAATGCAGACCAGAATGTACCACCAACCAAGACTGCTTAAGGAATCAAGCTTGTGTGAATTACAAATGCATCAATCCATGTAATAATGCTTGTGGGTTGGAAGCCATATGCAATGTGCACAATCATATTGCTATATGTGATTGCCCCTCACCACTTCAGGGTGATCCATTTTTGGCCTGTCGCCGTGTCATTGGTATGATTTTAATTATTTTTTGTAGTCTATCCGAATCGTTTAATTGGTCTCGTGTATATTTTGCTATAGAATATGAGATAATAGTGGTTTGTCACTTATATAAATAACGTATGTGTAGAACGGTAAAATTATAACACATGCTTTTTTTCAAGAACCTGTGGTGACTGATCCTTGCACTCCTAACCCGTGTGGACCGGACAGCGTATGTCGCGCAGATGGGACCGTGGCACACTGTTCTTGTCGTCGGCCATTGAATGATGAGCCGTCGTGCAGACCCGAATGTCGAAGCAACACTGAATGTGCGCAAAATCTCGCTTGCCGCAACAACAAATGCCAGGATCCCTGTCCCGGTGCATGTGGTTCCCACGCGATATGTCACACATCATATCATGCACCTATATGTAGTTGCCCCATTCGATACACGGGAGACCCGTTCATTCGTTGTGTACCAGGTACGTATATTAAGAAAAGTATATGATAAGCGTAAATCTTCTCTTGTTAAATTGTTTCAAATTATTCCTTTATGATTTTTTTTTATAGTGATCCACTCAGAACCCCAAGAACCATCACCATGTCGTGACTGCGGTCCCAATGCGGATTGCGTTCAAGAGTCGTGTCGCTGTCGATATAATTACATAGGAGCGCCACCAAATTGTCGTCCTGAATGTCTCAGCGCCAGCGATTGCGATTGGCGGCTCACGTGTATTAATAAACGCTGCAAGGACCCCTGCCCCGGAGCCTGTGGCCTCAACGCTATTTGTACCGCAGCAGCCCACGAGCCGCGTTGCGAATGTCCTCCAAACACCTATGGAAATCCCCTTTCAGAGTGCCGGCAACCCGTGGAGAATATTCGTAAGATAGACTCAGTTGGAAGATTGCTTAATCTTACAACATCCCTTATTTGTATTGCTAAATGATAAGGTATTTCTGAAGGCAAGACGCAATTCGCTAATGTTTTCGCTTTTAAAACTTAGGCATGGGTTTTCTTAGCGATACTTAGTTTTGAGCAAACTTGCCGTAATAGTATACGCTTCGCCAATAAAAATGCATCTACTACTAAAGTAGCATTGTTTCAAAATTTTTTGCTCATCTTACAGCGAAAATTCCAAATGACCCCTGCAATCCATCACCTTGTGGCCCTGGAGCGATATGTCGAGCCAAGGGCAGCGGCGCTTCGTGTGAATGCGAGCCAGGCCTGAGAGGAGACCCTTACTCCAATTGTCGGCCGGAATGTCTAGCCGATTCTGACTGTTCACCTGCTCGTGCTTGTATAAGATCAAAATGTCGAGACCCCTGCGAAGGCACGTGTGGAGTGGGAGCTGACTGCGAAACTGTCAATCACATACCACTGTGTTCATGTCCGTCGGGTACAAGGGGAAATGCATTCCAAAAGTGTGATGCCGTCATAACAGGTACACATTTTTACTAATTACATTATTATTTTTACACCCATGGGAGAGCCACGATGAAGCATATGCGGAAATATTGGGCCGGCTCGTCCGAAGTGATACCACGGTCTCACAGAATGCTCAACGTAAAACGGTACTTGTACTGTATTTCGCTGAGTGAGTGAGGATATCGGAGGCCCTTAAAAATGCCGCTTAAGTGACGTAAACAGCCGCCAACACAATTAATGCGCGGACTGTGACGCGGTTGTCCAAGGGCTGCGGTATTCACTTATAGGAGATCCATCTGCTCCGTTGTCCGCTATACAATAAAAAAACATATAATTGTTAATTTTCTACAAAACGTATAAGTCAACTTTTATTTGTTGTAGCCCCACCGTGCACGCCATCGCCGTGTGGTCCGGGAGCTCTGTGTTCAGTGGTACAAAACAACGCCGTCTGCTCATGTCCGACTGGTACCGGTGGTGATGCAGCTTCCACGGGATGTAGACCAGAATGTGTCGTTAGCTCTGAATGCCCGAGGGATCGTTCTTGTATTAGAAATAAATGTAAAGACCCATGTCTCGGAGCTTGTGGTAACGGAGCTGTCTGCCGCGCTTTTGACCACGCTCCTATATGTTCGTGCCCACCATCAACCACCGGAGATCCGTTCAACAATTGTGTTATAAGAGGTAAATATCTGGTTACTTATAACAAAGGAGTTTATAACTTAAACATTAAACTTATGAGAAAATTGACTTTTCAACAGATGTACCACCAACTTCACCTACAGTATATGACCCTTGCGATCCAAATCCTTGCGGCCCACTTGGAACATGCCGCGATGGTTTCTGTTCATATCCAGAGTGTATAGTTAACGACGATTGTTCCGGTAGCCGTGCTTGTATGAATCGGAGATGTTCAGATCCCTGCATCGACGCTTGTGGAGTAAACGCTATCTGCACGGGTGTAAGACATTCAGCCGTGTGCACGTGCCCTGCAGGGTACACTGGTTATCCGTTTGTGAAATGTGATCGTATCACTATCTCGACATCACCTCCGGTTTCGCCAGAATGCACGAGAGACCAAGAGTGCGCCGACGACATGGCTTGTATGAATAGCAGATGTATCGGCGTTTGTACACAAAACAGTTGTGGACTAAATGCACAGTGTGTTGGACGACAGCACCGGGCACGTTGCACTTGTTTACAGGAATATGAAGGGGACGCTTTCACCGGCTGCTACTCCGGTAGGTGTCATAGTGATAATGGTAATTTAATAAAAGCCTGAAACCTTTGTTATTAACTTTATGTATATTTATTTCCAGTACAATGTCATAGCAATAATGACTGTCCCGATGATGAAAGTTGTGATAGCGGATCGTGCATAAAGGTTTGCTCTCGAGTTCGATGTGGAAGCGGGGCCAAGTGCATTGCCCGAGGTCATACAGCGTCATGTGAATGCAATCCTGGGGCTCGCGGTAACCCTTGGGTAGAATGTCGTACAGAAGAATGTTTAGTCGATAACGATTGCCCATCTTGGTTAGCTTGTCGAGGAAATGTGTGCAAAGATCCCTGTCCTGGAAGCTGTGCTGAAAATGCCCAATGTACGGTAGTTCGACACCTGCCAGTGTGTGAATGCTTACGAGGTACTATTGGCAATCCAAAAATAAATTGCCAACCAGGTAAGTCTTTTTCAAAAGTGCAATTATAATTTTTATAATAGCAGTTGCGTATTAGACAAAGTAAAGTAGAATAAAGGATTTGTTTTAAAATGGTAATATAATATAATAAATATTAGTAAATATTATATTATTTAATAAAAAAATTCTAAATCTTCGACATCAATCCACGCTGGCGGCATTGGCTCTCTGCCTACTGCTACAGTAAATGCGTTGTGCAACGGAAGCGCCATGCCGAAACCTCAAGGTGGCGCCGCTCAACAAGTTAGATTAATGTTTTAATGATTAGTAGGATTAATGTTTTCATTTTATTTTAGCTCTTGATGAGATTGAGTGTACTAACGATGCTGAATGTGGACCACAGCTAGCCTGCTTACAAGAAAAATGTAAAAACCCCTGTGACGCCAATTCGTGCGGCGTGCGAGCAGAATGTCGTGTCGCAAATACTTTACCATTCCGAACTTTAATTTGCGAATGTCCAAAGCCTTTAACTGGTGACGCCTCCCTGCAGTGCAGTCCAAGTAAGTTCAAGTCCAAACATCCATTTAATTAAATATATTAATCATAATATTTATTTGCAGTCTTTTTCCAACTGTTGTATGAAAAAAAACTAATTGTACCGTGAGTAAGATAGCGGTTACGTTACATTTTGTCACGGTGTTGGTATGTAAATAAATCAGTAGGTTCTTGATTTGATGGTATAATTTGTATAATACACTAGATTTTCTTTGCAATCAAAGTTATGAATACATGCATGACAATGTGTGTGTACTATATTCTTCGTCATAATGTGTACAATTTAACACAACAACTGCAAAGCAAATATCCTAAATTATTCTATTTATTTACATGATAACAATAGTGATACGTTTCATTTGCAGAAGGCGAATGTAGCGAAGACAATGAGTGTGGGGAAGAAGACCGATGCCTGAAAGGACACTGTGCGCCAGCTTGCGACTCACAGCTTTGTGGTGCGGGAGCCGAGTGTCGCGCCGCCGCCCACCGCGCCTCTTGTTCCTGCGTGGCGCCACTGCAAGGAGATCCCAATGTGGCTTGCACGCCAGGTTAGTATCTATTTCAGTAGTATCTTTTTCATAATAACTCGTACATAATTTTATTTTTTTAATAGGTAAGTGTTTTATCTACAAAGTAAGGAGATGGCTAAAGAGCAATTTTACATCATAATAGAAAACTATCAGTCTTTGGAGATTCTAAAAACATACAAATTATTATACGTAGTTACGTAACTACCACGATCGCGCCGATATAATAAATATGTTATAAAATAATATATGTCAGTATCCACTGCCTGCAATATGTTAAGTATCCTGGCGAGATTAACGTTGGGTAACGAACGACTGGTTTCACAGGTGCGATTGGCACTATGTGCCTCTCGGACGCGGAATGCGGCGCGGCCGAAGCGTGCGTGGGTCGCCGCTGCGTGCCGGCGTGCGCGGGAGCGTGCGGCGCAGGCGCTTTGTGTGAGTCCGACCGACACCGCGCTCGCTGCCGCTGCCCTCCTGGTACCGCTGGTGATCCTTCACGCGTCTGCTTTACGCGTGAGTATCTAGCAATGCCTTCACCATGCACCATTCTCTATGCACGATGTAATCAATCGTATCAGCATAACATTAATATCAATCAATTTATGAATTACAGCCGAATGTGTGGCGGATGAAAACTGTCCCTTCGACAAGTCTTGTATAAACGGATACTGTCGAGATCCATGCGCTTTGGGAACACCCTGCGGACGCAACGCAGTTTGCGATGTCATCAGCCACGCTCCAGCTTGTCGCTGTCCAGCAGGCATGCAGGGAAATCCTCTCCGCGCGTGTGTCGCCGCTGCGTGTCAATATAATGAGGATTGTGATTCGTCAAAAGCATGTGACCGATTGAACCGCGTATGCCAGCCCGTTTGTGACGGCAGCGCATGTGCGGCAGGCGCCATTTGCACCCCGAGTGGCCACAGAGCAATCTGTAGCTGTCCTCCAGATCAATCGGGAGATCCGTATCTACGTGGATGCGCCCCTTCAGTTACGACTTCAGATGAGTGTTCAGTTGACGCCGACTGCCCTGCGCCATTTGCCTGCGTAAACTCGCGGTGCATTGATCTCTGCCGTGATAAACCATGTGAATTGGGATTGCTGTGTAAAACAGTCGACGTACTGCCGTTGAGAGCGGTTGCTTGCGTATGCGCGGACGGCGGGCGAACAGCGCCCGACTCGGGTTGCCGGTCTCCGCCACAAGGAGAATGCACCTCTAACAATGAGTGTGCCAACAGCCAAGTATGTCGACGTGGTAACTGTGTAGATGCCTGTAAATCATCGCCATGCGGACAAAATGCTCTTTGTGAATCAGTTGACCATATAGCACGCTGCGCCTGCCCACCAGCCTACTCAGGCAATCCAAGAATTGAATGTAACACAGGTATTATTCTATAACAGTCCATTCTGCATATAATTTTTTATACCAACTTCTTTACAAATGCATGTAGAGAATTATCGACCAAAGACATTTCTCTAATTATTTACTATACTTAATATTAATAAAACCAAAAAATAAATGTTAGTAACCTAGTTTAGTGTAGCGTTTACTTTTAAGATTGTTTTATATTTTTTTATACAGTGGGTTAAATTGAGGTAAGATAAAGAGGTAAAGTGAGAGTTTCTCTTTTGCTGTATACGTATTCTGTACACGGCAATGGCTTTGTTTGTGTGAGACTTACTTTATACCGTAAATAGATTGGAGAACACTTCTTTAGAGTAATTGCCTAGTTCCTTGCCGGTTCTTCTCGGTGAAGTCTGTTTGCAATAAGTCTGTTTAAATAAAGATACTTTTCTTTACTTCTTTACTAGTGTAACAATATTGACTATATAATATACCTCGCCCAATGACTTAGTCGCAAATTATATACGAATAGGTTGAATAAAGAATTATCATGTACTTTTGTACACCAGAACCGAGACAGCCTGCGATTTGGGAGTGCTACAGCGACAAAGAGTGTGGAGAGGACCGCAGCTGCATAGACCGTGTATGCGTGAACCCGTGCGTGGGGGCCTGCGCTTCAGCCGCGCTGTGTCGCGTCTTGGACAGCCAACCAGTCTGTTCCTGTCCCGTCGGTTACACCGGCGACCCCAGGATACGCTGTATTCCACGTTAGCTCACTGTTTTATCACTCACTTCTAATAGATAGGATGCCTAGAATGATCATTCCATGTGAATACCAAACCATGTACAACTTCTATTTAGATAAAACATTCAAAATCGTTAAAACCATATCGTATAATAAATATATATTGTTATATACTTTTATACATACGTTAAGGTTTCTCTCGATACATTTTTGAGACTACAAAAGTTATATTTATTTATCATGATAAGAAATAGAACAATCGCAGATAAGAGCCTGAGTATTTATGACCTTGAGTGTACTTAAATAATTTTATTTTTAATCTCTTGCAGCATCTCAAGATTCCGTTATACCAGTTGGATGTAAAGCAAACTCTGACTGTCCGCTGTCTCAAGCTTGTATAAACGAGGTCTGTGCCAGCCCTTGCGCCTGCGGCACAAATGCAGAATGTACGGTCGTACGACATCACCCAGTTTGCTCCTGTCAAAATGGTTACTCTGGCAATCCCTACATCGATTGCGTTCAAGGTTTGTTCTTTAAAACATTTTCTCTTCTATTTCTTTACATATTCTAACACTTTTCTTTTATTTAATATTATGATTAATTACAGTGGGCTGTGCAGCCGACCGAGAATGTCCAGATAGTGATATTTGCTACAACGGGGCGTGTATCAATCCCTGTATAGTGGAATCGCCTTGCGCTGTGAGTGCGCAATGTTATGGAAAATCTCACAGATCTAACTGCCGTTGTCCTCCTGGAATGCATGGGAATCCATTGTCTAGATGTCAAGCGGCGCAATGCGAAGAGGACCCTGATTGTAATGACGATAGTGTTTGTGTTCGTGGCGTATGTCAGAACTCCTGCTCTGCCGATGGGTTGAACCCTTGTGCGTCCAATGCCGAGTGCTTCGCTAAGAACCACGCCGCTTCCTGTAAATGTCCAGCTACACTACCACTAGGCGATCCATTTACTCAGTGCGAAAGACTTCCGGTAGTGGGGCAGCCCGAATGTCGAATGGATGGAGACTGTCCGAGCGGTCAAGCCTGCCTTCGAGACGTGTGCCGAGACGCCTGCGCTGAGCTGACACCTTGCAAAGGAAACTCACGCTGCTCTGTATCTGATAGTATACCATTCCGTACTTTAATATGTAGATGCCCAGAAGGCTTTATACCAAACGATAAAGGATCTTGTGTTTCGATCCAACTACCACCGTTAAGTTGTTCATCTGACTCTGACTGTACTGACCAAGAATCATGCGTTAATAGAATCTGCCGAAACCCATGCAGTTGTGGTGATAATGCCGAATGCTTCATTAAAAATCATCGACCTGTGTGTGCTTGTAGAGATGGCTTTGACGGCAATCCCTACAGCTCTTGCCATGTTGTAGGTTGTCGAACTAACTCAGAGTGTGAGTCAGACGAGGCATGTGTCAATGGTAACTGTTTTAGTCCGTGCTTATTAAATAACACTTGTGGATTTAATGCCGAATGTTATGTCGAAAGAAATCATCCACTTTGTCGATGCAGAATCGGATTCGAAGGCGACGCGTATTCAAACTGTCACCCCATCGAGTGCCGTTCAAACGGAGATTGTCCAAGAGATAAGCTTTGCCGAGGACAAAAATGTATTAATCCATGTTTATCTGACAATAATTGTGGGCGGAATGCCGTATGCCTCGTACGTAATCACATGCCGGTATGTAAATGTGAATTAGGATTTTACGGAAGCCCTTACGTTGAATGTAAACCGGAAATCACCGCAGAATGTACCGTTGACGCCGACTGTCCTTCTAAATTGGCCTGCTTATCAGCGAAATGCGTTAATCCATGCACTGCCTTACGGCCTTGTGCAAATCCTGCTCAGTGTGAAGTACTCGCCACCTTACCGGTCCGGACCATGCTGTGCTCCTGTCCACCTGGCTATGTAAGCGGTGGTGGAGGAATATGTCGTCCGGCCACACCTATTAATGACGTCACTTGTGAAATAGACAACGACTGCATTTCGAATCACGCTTGTGTAACTTCTGTTTGTAAGAATCCATGTGATTGCGGTCCTAACACTGACTGCCAAATACGAGACCACAAACCGGTTTGCGCTTGTCGACCTGGGTTCTTAGGTGACCCCAACACCGGCTGCTATTCCGTGACATGTAGAGCAGATAGTCAATGCAGCGATGACGAAACCTGCATAAATAATTTATGCGTACCAGCTTGTGCCGCGGAGCCGGAACTATGCGGGGAAGCGGCCGAGTGCTACGGAGAGCAACACCGAGCTTTCTGTCGATGCCAGTTCGGAAGTTCGGGCAACGCTAACGTCGCCTGTACACCTATCAGTTGTCGAGCAAACTCTGAGTGTCCACCTGAGAAATCCTGCATTAACAACAAATGCGTAGAACCTTGCACGACCACCTCCTGTAAGGAGCCGGCACAATGTCGGGTTCACTTACATGAAATATACTGTGTCTGTCCACCAGGCTATCAGAGCACCAAAGACGGTTGCAATAGAACCGAGGAAGTGTGTGCCTCTGATGTTGAATGTCCACCAGGAACGGCCTGCCTTAACGGCAGATGTGTTAATCCTTGTGTAGAAATACAACCTTGCGGCAAACATGCTAAATGCCAAGTTGCAGACACAAATCCAGTAAGAACCATGATATGTGAATGTGAACAGGGATACAAAGGAAATGCATTGCTAGAATGTACTCCATACAAACGTAAGTCTAATACATTTGTGAACTGGAATCTCGTTTCTTTGGCATATACTCTCATGCTTTTTTTATTTTCAGCACCAGTAACTAAATGCATTGACGGTCAAGGCGTAAATGAAAATGGCGAATGTGAGCCTTGTCTAGAGTCAAACGGCAAAATAGTGGACGCACGTGGGCGTTGTGTTTGTGACGTGGCTCGCGGATTTACCGCCAGAGGCGACGGCTGTGTTGCAATTGGATGCCGCATCGATGAGCAATGCGATGATGACGCTAAATGTGTAAACGGCAAATGTGTACCGGTTTGTGATGCGGAGCCGTGTGGGTTGTTCGCTACTTGTGCTGGAGTCAACCATCGCTCGCAGTGCGCCTGTATAACTGGTTACGTCGGCAATCCGAAAGTGCAATGTAATGCAACTACACCGAACATCACCTATAGAACCGACTTCCCACTTCCCGATATGCAGGTATATAGTTTAATAATAGGACGTTTCAGTTTCATTATACACATAAATATAAGTCATTCACGACATTTTACGTAAACAAAACATAGTTAACATTTATTGAATTACTTGGTTCCTTGGTTTAAATATAACATATTTAAAATGAATAATCACATATATCTTCCATTACAATTATAACGAATGTGCAAGAATAAGTCGTGGTACCCAAATTATTGTACAAATTAATAAAATTACTAATGGAAACACATTTTAGGTTCACTGTTTGGCTGATGGAGTACGAGTCAGTCTAAAGATAAAGGACTTCAACGGTGTGCTCTACGTAAAGGGCTACAGCAAAGATGAGCGCTGTCGTCTCATAGTGCACACAGCTGAGAACCAGGAAAGCCCAGTCGATTTCACTGTCCACTTCGGCGATTGTGGATTGGTTCACGTCAATGTAAGTCATTTTACTCTGAAAGGGTCGCTTCTAATTGTATTTCAAATATAATCTCTACACAACTGAACCAGTTTTATGTATTGAGCTTAAATAAATAAGCTCTTTAGTGAGAGCCTCGTAGCTTAATGGTTTTAAAAGTGTGTATGAAGCGAGAGGTATCGGGATCGAATCCCAGTCTGAAAATTATAATTTAGTCGGTCTATAGAAGGGCTTGACAGTGGCAAGGCGAGTGTCTTAATAATGTCGCACCCAAGGGAGATCCATGGTGAAGCGTATGCTAACGAAGTCATACCTTGGGCTCAACGAATACTCAACGTGATACGGTACTTGTACGTTGTACAGAGTGGATGAGTGGAGATGAGTGGAGTGGAGAGATGGAGTGAGTGAGGATATGGGAGGCCCTTAAATTGCCGCTTAAGCGGCGTAAAAAGCCGGCAACGCAACTAATGCGCGGACTGTGGCGCGTTTGTTCATGGGCGTCAGTGTTCTCTTACCAGGGGAAACCCACTTGCTCCGTTGTCCGCTATAGAATAAAAAAAGAGTAATTAATGATAACTGAATTTCACAATTATACGTAATAAAACTGAACGCTATATCAGAATATTATTTAGTGCATCTTCAAGTAGCGTTTAATAGACTTGAGACTTAGGAAATATTGACTATTACAGGGCCTCGCTAGCTTCGTGCTGGTAATGCAGAAACATCCTAAACTGGTGACTTCGAACGCGAAGGCCTTCCACATCAAATGTATCTATCAGACGGGAGAACAAAACGTGACGCTAGCCTTCAACGTGTCTATGCTGACGACAGCGGGTACTATAGCCAACACGGGCCCGCCGCCCACGTGCTCCATGCGCATCGTTTCACGGACTGGAGATGAAGTTAGCTCAGCGGAAATTGGAGAGAACCTTGTGTTGCAAGTGGACGTCCAACCATCCAGTAAGTTTTGTCTTAATTTTCTCCAATAGTGCCTATATTCAACATTGGGTATGTTACTTTTTTGTATTACAAACCTGTATAATGACACCTTTTAATTTGTCTTAGGTATATACGGCGGTTTCGCTCGAAGCTGTGTTGCTAAAACAAGTGAAGTAGCAACTAATATAGAAAACGAATACACCGTAACCGACGCAGACGGTTGTGCCACGGACGCAGCCATCTTTGGGGAATGGGAGCGCAGCGAGGACGGCACAGCTTTACGAGCTGCCTTCAATGCCTTCAAGTTCCCCAGTAGTGATAACATACGATTCCAATGCAACATACGCGTATGCTTTGGAAAATGCCAACCGGTAAGCACTCTAGTATAATATCTGTGGCAATTTCATCTTTAATGTTTCATTTTGGGTTGATTATATATACACTATATTATTTTATATTAAAACAAACTTTTTTGTTTCTTTGCTTACAAGAAAAGAAGAGTTGACATTTGAAACTCAATTAAAGAAATCTTACATCATTTCTTTACATATATATAAAATATTTTTTTATGCAATACGTAAAGTGAATGGTGACAAACAGTGGCGTTGCTTTGTGTCACGCCATAACTGGAAAAAGTAGAAAAGGAGTAGTTTCAGCTATTCAGCTAATAAACTTCCAGGTGAATTGCCGTGGCAACGACGCTTTCGGTAAGCGCAAGAAGCGAGATGTACTCGATGACAACGCGTTGTCGGGACGACTGCGCGAGGAGGTGACCGTGGAGTCGAACCAGATCCTGACGCTGGAGCGGCGGGACCCGTCGCGCGCCGCGCGCCAACGCGACGCCGGCCAGGACGGGCCCAGCGGCGCCGCCGCATCGGAGGTGTGCGTGTCGGCGGCCGGCCTGGCCGTGGCGCTGGCGTTGACCGCGCTCCTGGCGCTAGTCGCAGTGGCGGCTGCCGTGGCGTGCTGGCTGGTGGCGTGGCGTCGCGCCCGCCCGCCGCCTGCGCCTCTCCCACACCCGCCCGACTTCCCCAATCCACTCTTTCAGCGCTAATGTAGAAAAAACCTCAATGACATCTAATTTTAAGTAATTTTAATCCGTCCATATTCTATTAATTAAATTAATCTATTGAAGAGGTAGCAGAAAGTGGAGCCCCGAAGGGGCCCGGGCGGAACTAGTCTCGCCCCGCTCCTCCGCCGGCGCTGGGCGGTGGCGGTCTCTCAAATAGCTGCGCCGCCGGAGGACCGCCGGCTTAGGGCGCCGCGGACGCCCCTCGCACGCGTCCGCCGCGCCCTGCTTTTTATTTACTTATTGTACTGTAGTCTCTTAACGTCGCCTCCTTCGAACGTTGTGATATTCATTATATATAAATATTCGAAATCAACGTGATGTTGTGTATAATATACAAATAATAATTATCAATTTAGTTTGTAAGCAATTAATAAAATAATAATAATATTATTGTCTTTTAATTTACTGATCTCCACTCGTTTCAGCAAGGCGGTTTAATACACTAAGACAAATATCTTGGGTGTGATACAAAAGTAACATAAACGTGAATTTAAAAACTGTTTAAATTCACGATTATTATTAGATAACAGTTTTATCACTAGTATCGCCACCTACAGCTCATAACGGTCTGGTTTGCCATGGAACCGCTTCCACAATAGCCATTTTCACTTCATTATCAATTTTATGAACGATGTAAAAAACTGAAGGAGGAAAAATCAAATAAATTACGGTTTATGAAACACAAATATGTACATGAATAAATAGATATTTAAATAATACCTAATACTCAACCAAAGAGGGAATGTTTGAGATCAAAGTAGCTAGTACGACAAACGCCAATTTCATATATAGCCTAATCGATACATATGTTTTAAGGATATGCAAACGAAAATCTACATATAATCTTATATCTACATATAAATGGAACAAAAATGTACATATATAGTATTATCTCTTTTTTGTGGTCCTATTTTTCTACAGTATGTCCATTCGAAGATAGATTGGATAAGCTAGCTATCCAATACCTAAAGTTACTCAAATAATAAGTCCCAGGCACGCAAAACGTTCTGGCAATCTGGTATAAAAAACTAGAATTAATTGTTTTATCTAAAACGCATTAAGTAGCAGTTTCAATTAAAGGTATAAGGATGAATTTTCTTGACATTTTAATATCTTGTTTAACCTATATCTTTACATATATCTTGCTTAAAGCAATAATTGTAATCCCTTCATACTGAACGGAGTTTTAAGTTTATCGCAATCAAACAGACGCGGGTCACCAGTTTGTGTGCGTAATATATGTATACATATTATAACAATAATACATATTAATATTGATTATTTGCCAACACAAACTATGATTTGAATGAAACTTAAAAAATAGATATATTTCCGACATTATAATAGTGAAAAATCGTGCTGAAACATGATTAGCAAGTTATGAAGGAGGGGCGTGATATTTTATATTTAACTTATAGCTTCGCCGATTAAATATGTGCAGGTTAAATCAAAATAACGATCAGAACGAACGATTTTTACTCTTCAAGAGGTTATTCAAGAGGTAGCAAGTATGTCGAAATATCTTGCAAAAGAAAATTATAAAATTGTAAGGTGAGTAGTTGTTATTAATAATATAATATTTATTGTTGTAAGTAAATATCGATAATTTTTACAAAAGCAATAAAACAAGTAGCTATATGTATCACTCTTTTATTAATATATTTTTCAAATAGTTCCATTTAATTTATAAAATAATATACTTCTCCCACTTAAATATTAATAATTTCTCAAGTAAATTTATATTTTTATTACAACTTAATCTTTGCATACTTTTATAATAATTAATAACTGTAAAGCATGCAAAGTTAATTTAGCGTCATGATTTAGGCATACTCATTCACGAAACAATGACACACCTATATCGATAATGTTAAAAGTTAAAACACGATAAGATGTATGTAGCTAATTTATATTATATTTGAATTATTATACAATGTTTATTGTTTTGAATATTGCGTGAGACAATTATCAACCTTTTAAAAATAACTTATTATTTTAATGAAATGTAAACAACACGGAACATAGCTTCATATGGGTATAAAAATATAAACTAGATGTTTCATCATAATATAGTGTGGTTAGTAAATGAACATCATGAACGAGTTTTGATTTAGTATATTACGAGTCAGTCGCTTAGTCGGCAGTCACAAGCTGCGCAAGCGCACAGAGCGTATCGCGGTCAGCGCGGCGCATGCGTGGCCCTCGAGATCGTCCCGCCCCCCACCTCTTCCTGTCTTCGCCCCACTCCGCAACAACAGAATCACACTGTGCTTATGAATGTCGCGATTGAATATGACAAACCAGTCGGTCGGCCAGCCAACCCGATCTCGCTTGCTGAGTCGGTAGGTCGTTACTCATAAGTCGCGCGTTGCCGGCGGCAAACGCGGCATCTGTCACCGCGTAATGACCCTGTGACGTGATAATGAGCAAAGAAGTCGAACATATCTCGGAGGAAGCCACCTCGCCGTCCGTGGCCGTCCACTCGGAACACTACGATGGAGCACACTTGGAACATTCGAAACTGTTATATTCACAGCCACCCACTCCGACTGTATCGCCATCTGGTCAAATGCGCAAGGTGAAAAGTTTTACTGATACTCACCGCATACGAGACTTGAATGCTGCGTCCGGTGCAGCGTCTGCTCGGAGTCTACGTCCGTACGAACACGTGATATCTTACCCGGAAGGCTCAGACGCCGGTACTAACCACTATGCCCCATCGGTTCGCTCCCTCGCTTCCATCGGGATGGGTTGCACCGACGGCCGGAAAATGGTCATAAGGCGCGTCCCAACTTCTCCTACTGAATTGTTTCATCTCGTTCGTCCTCCTACGTGAGTATATTGTAGAAACGGATGCCACTTCCTTTAAGAACCCATTATTCTATTAAAACTAACAGGCACTGCGGGATTCGATAATTTCCACATTTTGCTCCGTCAGCAATAATAATAATTTGATAGAGCCTACAACACATTTAATTATTGTTATTTACAACAACTGGTATGTTATTGTCATTTTACTCAATCTTATTTAATTAACATTATACCACATGTAAATTAACAGTTCAAAAAATCACGAACAAGGTATATAAATTCAAAGAAATGTTTTTGATATCATTTTTTTATTATTACATAGAAGAGTAGGTAACGTCCTGACAAACTAGCCGTAGCCAGCTAGTGATACAGGTTAATAGAAATAGGCATAAAAGTTCGTCTCTTCTAAACTTAACTATGTTTTAACTCATACATGTACAGCGTTTATTTATTATTATGCAGTTTAGAGTGCGGCAAACGATGTATTTTTACATAAGTGTAAATTAATTAATTAAAGTAAAATTTTAAAAGGAAACTTCTTTAAAATTGGTACTTGAATCTTTTAAATAAATGATTAAATCTTAAGTTAACAGTTACAATCATATCCAATTTTCTTCTGTAGATTATTTAACAAATAAAAATCCATTTAATATAAAAAAAAATAATGTAGTGTTAAATGGCGAGTGCATCGCAGTGAACTGGTCCACAAAAACTAGTAGTTTAGTAAAATAATGTAAATATTTTTTTGGTATAGCGGACAACGGAGCAGATGACCCTTCTATACGGTAATGAACACCGCCAACCATGAACAACCACGCCAGTCCGTGCATTGATTGTGTTGCCGGCTTTTTACGCCGATTGCGCGGCAAGTTTAAGGGCCTCCGATATTCTTACTCCTTAATTCTCGCTAAGTATTATTTGATGCCGTGGTTTCACTTTGCACGAGCTGGCCCAATTAGTGCGTCAGAATAGATTTTCTACGGGTGAATTCTTTATTTTATTTTTGCACACTTGACGTGACTTATTGAGTCTACTAGACTCAATAAGTCACGTAACGTAACCAAAAGTAGCTATAGCAACTACGTCGTTAGATAAACTATTAAACTAACTAAAAACGAGATGAAAAGATCCTCCCGTGATGAGCAATCGGCGTCGCGCAAGTTTTTACCGTCTAAGATATTCTCACTTCTAGGCCGATGACGCCGAGGGCGCTCTCAACTGACACCGCTGCATGACAGTATTGTTGTACTAACTAATTTTTCCTAATAGAATGTGATTTAGAAGTCCCAATATGCTGAGTGACTTTTCTTTGCTTTGAAAAACGTGTAATTGAATGTCCTGACTGGTACTCTCAAACCATATTCATGAATATTTTGATTTTCAGATATGTTTTATTACCTATTTGTTACGACATAATCACCACGATCGACGTAAGCACTCCGTATCTTGAATAGCAAGATAACTCTGATATAGTGGGATTACATTTTAGAATTGTTCACAAAATGCATTGAGAACTAAAGTTAATATCGTATCAACCTGTCTATTATTATCAACAAGTTGGAATTAAAAGTTTAAGTAATGCATTCAAATTGGTAATTCCTATTTAGGTATTGGGGAATATCGGGCTCTCCCTAAGCTTATTTTTTAGCCATGTTTGCAAACTACCATTGCTTAGGCCTTTTACTTTTCATGCCAAATATAATAGGTACAGCGATTGATCGCACGTTGAGTCTTATCGCAGTTTATTTGATAATGATTCCAAATACGTTTACGTACTTACGACTTGACAGGTAAGGATTACAATGTTCATTTTTAAAACTCTCGTCAAATGTTTGTTTGCACGCAAAATGATGGGTATTAAATGTTATCAGCCGAAAACCTTTTGTCTTGAAATATAAAGTTTTGTTATAAAAACAGCAATATAGACAGTTTAACTCTCGTTTAATAAATATTTTAATAACAATATTTAAATTATATAGTATATATTTACAAATTTTCTTACAATATTTTATATCTTGTATTAATATACAAAATTGTCATACGATAAACAATAATTTACATCGAATTCTAACAGATATCGGATACCGGAATGTCGGTTAAGTATTAGGTATTGCTACTGCTTGATGAAGTGATTATTTCTAGTAATATTATTCTTTAATTCCTCGTTCTTTACTAACTTATGTATTTATCGTTTAGATACTGCCCTGTATTTAGTTAGGTACTGAATCCGCCCAAGATGTGTTCACTCGCTTGTCTGTAATTAAACAATGGAAAAACGTAACTTATGATCGATTCTGCTTACTTAAGTATTAAACGTTTTAGTTTTGGCTTTTTCTTTTTATGTTTTCAAATTTCTGGAGCAAACCTTACTACAAAAGATCAAATGAAGAAGTATCTTTATTACAAAACTTAACATTTTGAAAGACATATAAGGTACAAATGTTATAATTTTCAATTTCTTAAATTTGTATCTCGCCACCTATATCAGATATTAAATTAAAGTGATAAATTTTACACTATGATACTTTTGATTAAACTATTCAATTTGTTTTATATTATTTATCCTTCTTTTCCTAAACCTGATTGATTGGTTTTGTACTACGTGTACAGTATTATTTTTTATAATAAATATAACTCTTAACTTACGTGGTTACAATCGGGGATGACATGTATGTAGTGTAATGACATGCAAATATGGTCTCTCTCTCTGTGTTTATATACCATAAATTAAATTAATTAAAGTATTATATACCTACATGGTCTTAAAAAGCTTTACAAAGCCAACAATAATAAAGATAAATTTAATCAAGATGAACCTAATTATTAAAGTTGAAACGATCAAACAGTTATCCGAATACATAATAAAATTTTTAAGATGAAAACTTTACAAACGTTTAATTACATAAAATATACATGATTTATTGGCTAGTATTAGCTATGATAAATATTAATTATTTATTAGTTATGATAAATTAGCTAGGCCATCAAATTTAATATGTTTAAATTTTTTGGAATTATTCTTTACAGGCCTCCCGACGAAGATACTGCCTCCCAAGATAGTGATTGCGGAGAAGAAGAGGAAGATGCTGAGACCGTTCATTTGAAGCCTCGAAGGCCGTTTTGGGCCAACAAAATACAATTTGTGCTGGCGTGTGTTGGTTACTCAGTCGGGCTCGGAAATGTTTGGCGATTTCCTTATTTATGTTACAAAAGTGGAGGAGGTATGTTAAAATGTCTACATTATTGTCATATAAAATCTTCAGAGAATAAAATTAAGTACGTCCAATTTGCTTAGTTCGAGGAGGCGATCCAGAAAAAGGCACAGACTATTTTAAATAGAGATTAGGTACACTAAGCGTAAAATGTTTGTATGTAAAACAGGTAGACTGTTTATCAAAAATCGGTGATAGGTATACGATCATACGATCAGTTAGTATTTTTTTTGTATTTTCGTTATCGGAAGTTTACTCAAGACATACCCGAAGCGCAGATATTAGACTTTAGTCACAAGTTTGTTGATGAATCGAAAATATTTACGAGATACGTAACAACGTGTCAACTACGAGTTAACACTTGCTAAAGTAATCGTTCACGATATAACATCGTCTGTGTATCAATTCAAATGGTAAATAGAGTAATGTTGTGTTGCCATTGTGGTGTATTAAGATTTGTGCAAATTATGTCCTGATGTGTTTTGCAAACTGATACGTCACGATGCATGCTCACGCGTCCTATCAAGATATCGAATGATGTATTGCCGTGATTTATTTAAATGTCATTCAATATAGACTAGGCAATTCTATTCTTACACCATAAATCGTAGTTGCAACTTATTCAGTGAAATGGCCCACAAAAAACTAACTATATTTACTGGTATATATTATGGTATTGTCTGAAACTTCACTTTCGAGATTTGTTTCGATTCGAGATTACCAGTCAGATTTAAATCAAAAATATAATATTAATATAATTATATATTATCTATTAGCTCTACTCTCCGAAAATAATTACTGGCTACATCTATAAATTCAAACAAACTAAAGAGCAGATAAATTCAGCCAGTTTTTTTTTAAAATAGCGGACAACGGAGCAGGTGGGGCTTCTATATGGTAAGAGAATACCGCTGCCCTTGGACAACCGCGCCACATCCGCGCACGGTTGTGTTGCTGGTTTTTTACGCCACCTAAGCGGCATTTTTAACGGCCTCCGATATCCTCACTCACTCTGCGAAACACAGTGCAAGTACCGTTTCACGCTGAGTATTCTGTAAGCCCGTGGTAACATGCCGCCCATTTAGTGCATCCGCATATACTTCAGAAAGAATTTAGATACTACTTTAAAAATTATTAAGTAGGAGTAAGAATTTTTTTATTATAAAGCGACCAACGGAGCAACGGGATCCCTGATGATAAGAGATTATCGCTGTCCATGCTTGCAATTTGCTCCGCAAATCTAGTTTGTGGTAGTGTTTAGCTGGCTTTTTTTATACCTCACGAGGCCCTCCCGTAACCTCATTCAACGACACGGTATTATGTGAGCCCAGTATTTTACTCTCACCTCTCTAGTCTGAACTACACATATGTGTATATATTTCTAACAATAATATTATCAATTGAAAGCCTATATGTTAATGCAGGATCCCATGTTTCATTAAAATCAGTCCAGTAATTTATAAATGGTGTAAATAAACTTTGTTTTATATTATATGTAGATACATTTTAAAGAGAGTGATATAAAGATTCAAACGACTTCGTTTATTTCTAGTATTTTACTATTCATACGGTAAATCGTTGTGTTTCTTTGTTTAATAACACAAAAGTTACGCCTTGATAAATATATTTTATCACAAAATTTAAAAATTGATTAGATATACCTACGAACAATATTATCTGACACGTTACGTATTTATTTATGGTTTCGCTTAACAAAATATAATGAATTTAATGGCATTGGTTCTAAGCATGTTACGGCTCGCAACTACTTGTACATCCGCAACACAAACGAGTTGTCGTTGTAGTCTATCAAGGCATGTTTATGGATATCATCAAGCAACTTTACATAACTCAGCAGGCTAACTATCGGGTTAATTGCGTAAATTCTACAGGTCAATTTAGATACTTGAAGATCAGAGATACGAATGACGAATTTATATGCTGCAAAATTTTAGGATCCCTTCGGGTAAGATAGTAAGCCTACTGGAGATCTTCTGAATCAGTCGAGAGCTGAGATATTAGCATGTTAGGTGAATAAAAGATTCAATTATAATATAAATAAAACATAAATTATATATGTAATTATAGGTGCGTTCCTGATTCCCTATTTCATAATACTTTTGGTATGCGGCGTGCCTATGCTGTTCATGGAATTGGCGATTGGGCAGTACACGGCTCACGGTCCGATCGGTGCTCTCTCTCAAATATGCCCACTATTCAAAGGTAAGCTTTACAAATCATAACACTAGCGATACATTCAAGGGCAAATTCTGCGCTCAATATGAATGAAGGCACTGTACCTATGTGCCTATTGCGGTTTAGGTCTGTTGTATTTCCTTTTTACAATGGTTTGAAAAATATATATCAGATAATAAAAAGATATCATTACGTTACGGATTATTTATAGGACTTTATCATTTTGTTCGTTTTACTGGTTCCTATTTGGGATGTATTGTGTACTATAAAATTAGCTATTTCTTTTATTTTTATATTTGTGGTTTTTCATGTATTAATTTAATTTTTATGTTTATATATTACCCATCTCATTTTGATTATTATTTTTTCAGGATACTGGTATATATGTAAATGTTTAAATTGGGTCTGTTACAATATTTACTGAAATAAAACAAACAAATACGAGTTTGTACATTATGTTAAAATTAATAATAACATTCTACTTTTTTGGACTACTAGATCTATATCTATGTATGAACACGTTTCTAAAGTATTTCGTGTTTTTGCCCGAGTATCAGCAAAAATTAAAATTTCTGTAATTTTCTCAGCGTACAAATAGCCAGCTGCTATCTGATCTGCTTTATTCGTTACCATCAAAACAGTTTTTAGTGTTCAATAAAATATAAATATTTTATTTAAAACTTATGTTCTTTTTAGGTGCCGGACTTGCAAGTGTTGTAATCTCTTTTTTAATGTCCACCTACTACGCAGTGATTATTGCATGGGCGATTTATTACTTCTTTACTTCATTTAAATCGGAAGTACCATGGGCTACGTGTTCAAATCGATGGAATACTCCTTCTTGCTGGATCCCAAATAACAACATAACAAAACCAAATGGATCACAAACACCAACAGAACAATTTTTCGAGTAAGATATAATTATATTATTAAGTACATTCAAATTGGATGTAAAGCATTGTTACCTGATAAAAGTGTGTCAATTCCAGGAAAAAGGTACTCAGTATGAGTGACGGAATTGAATTCCCTGGAGGCATGAGATGGGAGCTTGCAGCATGCCTTGTCTGTGCTTGGTTGCTCGTCTACTTTGCACTTTGGAAAAGCATAAAATCATCAGCCAAAGTCCGATACATAACGACCACTTTACCATTCCTACTTATTATAGTATTCCTTGGAAGATCATTGACTCTGGATGGTGCAGATCAAGGGTTACGATTCTTTTTTAAACCAGACTGGGAATTATTAAAACAATCGAGGCCATGGGTTAACGCAGCGTCACAAATCTTTAATTCTATCGGCATTGCTTTTGGCTCTATGATCATGTTTGCATCATACAATCGTTTCGACAATAATTTTCTTCATGACACATTAGCCGTTTCTCTTATCAATGCTATAACTAGTCTCATTGTGGGAATATTCACATTCGCAACAATAGGCAACATTGCGACTGAGCAGAACACGAGCGTTAAAGATGTCATCGCTGATAGTAAGTATTCTATGGCTATTTTTTATTGTTATAAGCTTTTGATAAGATTGTCATCAACGTCTTCTAAGAAATCAAGAAATTATGGCATCATGGATAATTTTATAACTTTACAAATAAACCAGACATATTTAATATACTGTAATGAAAGAAAATAGGTACTATCAGTTGTATACCAATGCTGTATGTCTTTCTAATAACCTGATAATATAAAATTTGCATATTTCAGGTCCTGGCCTTCTATTTGTTGTTTACCCGCAAGCCATTGCGAAAATGCCCGCACCTCAATTATGGGCGGTGTTATTTTTCTTCATGTTCCTATGTCTAGGCCTGAACAGTCAGGTATAAAATGTTTTCTATCTGCTACTACTATTGTTTAATTAAAATTTAATTAGCAAACTAAATTTGTTAATTGTCGATTTCAGTTTGCAATCGTAGAAGTTGTGGTTACTTCTATTCAAGATGGATTCCCTGACATGATACGGAGGCGTTTGGTTTATCACGAGTTATTAGTCCTCCTTGTTTGTGGTATTTCAATGGTCTTCGGTCTTCCGCATATCATCCAGAGTGGAATATATCTATTTCAATTAATGGACTTCTACGCAGCTTCCCTTAGTATAACATATCTTGCATTTTTCGAAGTAGTGGGCATAGCGTGGTTCTATGGTGTTGAAAGGTTGTCCCGTAACATAAAACAAATGACAGGTAAATATATCAATTAATAGGGAGTCAAATTTATAAAAAAACAATTCAGAAATCAGTATTTTTAAAAAGTATAATAATTTTCATGGTATAAATACCGTAATATTTAGGTACACACCGGTGCTCCGGAAACAAACAAGTACCTCATTTACAGACGATATTTAAAGCATATTACGCAACAAATTAATTTGCGGTATTTAAGAAATCCTCTAAATGATAATTATTCATAAAATGTATCCACATCACAATCGATCCGTTCGTTAAGAAGCTATAATACAGAAATGTATATCATAGTTATTTAGAAATGTATGCTCCCTCTTTCTTCCTTTGACCGTAACAAAAAGATCACTCAAAGATCACAGTAATAAAACAGATTACTGTTAGATAATTAATGAAAACAACATTAAAATCCAACTCCTTTGAAACAGTGGAGATAAAAATTGATCACTTTAACGGCTTACAGGTCAACGTCCTTCATTGTACTTCCGTTTCTGTTGGCTTATCGCTGCACCAGCACTACTGTTGGCACTTTGGGTTGCAAGTTTAGTTGATTACACTCCACCCAGCTACCGACAATACGTATATCCAGGGTGGGCCCAATTTATTGGTTGGACCATTGCCTCCCTTTCATTATTATGTATACCAGTGTATGCTATGGTTGTCATAGTAAGATCACCTGGTAAATCTATTGGAGAAGTAAGTGCCTGTTTACAATGTTTAAAAAAAGAAGCTATCACTGCGAATATGTCCACAAGATTTATAAATAATGTGAATATTTGATATGAATAACATGTTGTGTTATTACACATGCAATATGATATGTATAATATTGTATGCGTAATAACACATGTTTTACTTATATTGTTGCTTGCATTGTGCCTTTTGTTTTCAGAAGCTGCGTAACTCCATTAGACCGACGTTCATGTGCGACTGTGGTGTGAATGGTTGTGATATATGTTGCTCAGACTCTGAGACTCCTGATGATAAAGCAACAATCAACTAGTCTACATAATATATTTAGATATTTATAAGTTAATTATAGGCCGATAAACGGGTTTCGTCTACCATATATTAGCTTTGTGATATCAAGAATAAACAAAAGGGTGATGATAAAATGTTAAGTTCTTCCATCATAATTATCTTACATTTGCAATGACAGAGATCACACTCGACCTTAAAGAATGTTGTTTGCATTATAACAGTGACATAGTTTAGTTCACTCGAATTCAAGGGTAAAGAAATAAGGACATTTTAAGTACTTTACACAAGGATCTGTAGATATGTCTGTTGTATATTTATTAATTTATTCCATTTTTTTGTGCAAGTTACCAGACTTGAATTGTTCAACTGTAGTAAATTATTAAGAATTTTTTTTTTATTAGGTTAAAGTTTAAGCAAATATTTGTATTTAAGGTACTAAATATAAAAATTATTATATGTAATGTACAACTAGCAAGATAACCTACATGTAAGGTACTTATGCCCAAAATAATACATTTATGGCTAAATTATAGTAAATTATTTTGGGATTTTGAGTAGTGTGACAGAATTGCCATTCAATAAAACTAATTGAAACATTCCAAGCTAGCTAAGCAAGCAAACTTGCTTTTGCTGACAGAGTTATAATTTTTTTTTTTTGATAACAGCATATTTAATGATAATGTATAATATTGTTAAAAAGGAGAATAAAAAATACTTTTATTTCAGACTGGTCGTTTTACAATTATATCCTTATCACATAAATAATATAAATAGGATATATTATATTAAATATATCTTATTTATGAATCCTACTTCTTTTTTCTCTTGGGACTTAAGCCTATATTTTCTTCATCACTGCTATCATCATCACTTGGATCTGAAAAATATTATTACGGAATAAAGTTCTAAAAAAAAAATTTCTATTTTGAAATTGAGGAATATGTATGAATCATTTGTAAAACATTTTCTCTGTAATTATAAAAGGAATCGAATACAATAAAACTAAAATCTACGAGTCATACAATAGCCCCGTAATAAAATTTTCTAAAAACAGATAATTTGATTACAAAATGTGTAACAGCAAAAGAATGACACAATATTTGAAACATATACATATATTATTTGTTTATTAACAAAACTGAATCGCATTTACGTATGTTAGGACATATATCTGATTCAAACAGTGAGCTGCTGATACCCTACATTTCAATACAGGTGAAAAAAAAGTTTTTGATACTTTAATAAAATACTAATAAAAATACTTGTCATGCGCTAAGTGTTGAGGTTTACAGAATTTCAGTCATTTGTAATGTAAAATTTATTACCCACTTTGGTTATTCTCAGTCATTATCTTTGTAAAAAAAATATTTACATCTTCACGAAAAATATTCAGAGCTTCTGACAATTCCTTTGGTTCTGTATTTGTTTCTTGCACTATATTCTTTATAATTTTATCACTTTCAAATAAGGTCAATTTTAACGTCATTGTTATAAATTATATTATAAACGCCAATATATTTAATTTGTTTTATGCTTAAAAAGTATTTATTATGGTGTTGAGGTTATTGGATTGGTAAATGTTAATTGTCAACATATTCAAAAGTTTGTAATCTTGCAATCTAGAAAATCCCACTCAAAAGTCAAAAGTGAAAATTGTTGAAAATGAATAATAAGTTGTAGAAATCTATTACAGAAGCCAAAAAAAATAAAACCCTTATTATATTTGTATGACCTGTAAATTTATTTAGATACTTATTGGTTCTAACAACGTTGAATTTTACAAATCAATCTGTCACATGATACCTATATCAGATTAGTCTAAATGTTAAATAAATCGATATTATGCGGGAGTTTGGGAATTTCGGGCCTTTAATTGGTGCTATTGACGAGGGGACGTCAAATGTTAAATTCTTGGTAATTAATACAATATTATGAATGGTTCAACATTTAAAGTTTATAAGTAACAGAAAATTTTACTTTCACAGATATTTGCTGCAAATACATCGGAAGTATTAACTTATCATCAAATTAATCTGAAACGATTTAGTCCCCAACAAGGATGGGTTGAACAAGATGCCTTAGAAATACTAAGTGCAGTTTTAGAATGTATAGAGGTAAGATTTGAATATATAATAAAATAATATGTTCAAAATATTAATTCTATACATATAAAATGTTCAGAAACTTAATAAATGATATAAATAATAAATTCTAAGCTGTATAGCATTTCTGTTTAATGTTTTAATATTTTATTTGTTATTCCAGGCCACTATAGATAATTTGAGGAAATTAGACATTGACCCTTCAGATTTAGTTGGTATAGGAGTCACAAATCAACGTGAAACTACTATTGTTTGGAATTCCTCAACAGGAGAACCTTTATACAGTGCTATAGGTTATATATATTTATATATATATACAGTGTAAACTCTATATAATGGAAGACAAGCTAAACCAACTAAAGCTTTTGATGATTTCAACTCTTTAGGGAGTTTGTCGTTAAATCGAGGGATGTTACATGGAGTTTACACTGTATATATATATTTATTAATAATATAAATGGCTCTAGATCTGTGTCCTAACAGTTCTTCACTTTTTTAGTATGGCTTGATGTAAGAACTTCAAAAATAGTTGATGATTTGATTAAAAATAAAGGAGCACAAAGCATATATGCAGTCACTCAAACTAGTGGTCTTCCTCTATCAACTTACTTTTCTTCTGTTAAAATAAAATGGCTTTTGCAAAATGTGAAAGAAATAAAAGATGCAGTAAGAAATGGTAATTGTATGGCTGGTACAGTGGACTCATGGCTGATTTGGGTAAATTACTATTGACCTTCATGCCAGAAATACAATTTTTTTATGATTCTATTGATGTATGTTCTCAGTTCCAAAAGTTACTATTTTTTTATTTAATACTTACAGCAAATTGTACATGCATAACTTAAAACTGAATTTTATAATAACAATTTGGGTTTATAGTAACATTTTTGGCTGATTTCATACTATATATATAATACATTTGAAAAAATTTATGGATATCTTATTTAAATAGAATCTGACTGGAGGGTGCCGTGGAGGAGTGCATATAACCGACGTAACGAATGCATCCCGTACACAACTAATGTCCTTAAGGAGCTTGCAGTGGGATAAAGGATTGTTACGTTTTTTTGACATACCAATTGAGATACTGCCAAAGATAAAAAGTTCTTCTGAAATATATGGTTACATATCAACTGGATCTCTTCTAGGCACACCAATAGCTGGGGTAGGCTTCTTAATGGAGTATGCGTAAGTTTTAGTATAAAAAAGATTATTTGCTTAAAATATTAACACTGGCTTTTAAGTGTCAGTAATATTTAAATAATTTTTGCAATTTTAGTGTTTAGGAGACCAACAAGCAGCTTTAGTTGGACAAAACTGCATGAATTTTGGTCAAGTAAAATGTACGTATGGTACTGGATGCTTTTTATTGTACAATACAGGTAAACTTGAACATTCTATTATTATTTCTATTATGAATAACTTCATAACCTAAATTTATTTTTAATATCAAAATTGATAATTCTTACAATATCTTCAGGAGAATCCATTGTACACTCACAAAATGGACTACTGACTACAATTGCTTACAAGTTGGGTCCAGATGCACCTACCATATATGCTTTAGAAGGCTCTGTTGCTGTAGCTGGTAAGAAATTATGTAACATTTTAAATAAATTCAAATATATAAGTTTAAAATATCCTATCAAAATTTTGATAAGCATTATTCAAAATCAAAGATGACCTAAAACTCTAAAGAATATTTTCTATAGCACTGATAAAATTCCATCCAAATGGAAATAATAAAATACTGTTTATTATTAATTAAATATAATCTATTTTTGTGTAGGTGACACATTGCAATGGTTGAAAAAAAATATGGGTATACTCAATGATGTATCAGATTCTGAATATTTGCCAACTACAGCAACTGACAATGAAGAAGGAAGTCTATGTTTTGTTCCAGCATTTAATGGTCTATATTCACCGCACTGGAGAAAAGATGCTAGAGGGTGTGTGACTTTATTACTAGTAGTCGTGAATCTTATTTAAATTTCATAATAGTCATATATATAATAAAATATATCATTTATTTACAATCTCACGCAAAATAGGCGCAATAATGTCGTCCAGTTGCGGAAAACAGCCCGTTTTACAATTAAAATTTATTTACAAGGAACTACAATATCATAGATAGACAAATGTAATTAATGAATTATAATTCTATTCTTGTCCTCAATTTTGTATTCTGTTTGAACCTGTAAAAATTATATTTGTGATAAAATGACAACAAATGACATCAAAATAGTTTAATGTTTCTAATTTAAAATATCATTTCAGTATTATATGTGGTCTAAGTAGTACGACACGCACCGATCATATAATCCGGGCAGCTTTAGAAGCAGTTTGTCAGCAAATTCAAGCAATAGTTGTATCCATGAGTAGAGACTGTGCGCCACTACGGAAGATTCTTGCTGATGGAGGCATGTCACAAAACTCAGTTCTAATGCAAATTCAAGCTGACATATTGGGTATTCCTGTTGTAAGAATGTTTGACTTACTAACATGTATAATAAATCGGTACTTTATTGTTTTCATTCAATATATATTATACTGTATAAAATATTTTTCAAATCAGGTTCGACCATTGATGATGGAGAGTACAGCTTTAGGAGTAGCTATTGTTGCTGGGCGCGCTCTGCGAGTCTGGCCTCCAACTACACCGAGTTCACCGTTCGATACATTTTTGCCAGCAATATCTAGTGAAGGTTAGAATTTAAAAAATTAAGTGTTGCTTACACATTCGTATTCGAGCACCTACGATAGCAAAAATTATGTTTTAGTACGATGTAAAAACTAGAAATAATCCGACCCAAGTGCAATAACTATACAATTTTTTTTGTATTCCTCAAATAATTTATTTATTAGTCTGGAGAATAATCTAAATTTGTAAAGTAAACATATTTTGTACTTTTAGAGCGCGAAATACGACGTAAGCGTTGGGAAGAAGCAATTAACAGATGCATTGGTTGGACTAAAGATGAAGTGCAAGAAGGTAAAGGTCTTGAAATTGTGTTGTAAATAATAACTATTTTATTTGCTAATTTGTATATATTAATTAGAATACAACTGTTTCAGATGACATTGATCACACATATACAGTTCTCCCACCAGGCCTATTTTTTCTAGGAACTGCCTTACTTGTAATTCTAGCAGATAAATTTAAAATATTGCCATAATAAAATTATTAATATACTTAAGTAGGCATTAGTGAAGCAGTATTATATCAATGAAGTTTAAATAAATAAAATTAGTAAAGAATGAAAGAGAATTGTTTCATTTCAATACAAGTAATATTAAGGATTCAATGTTATGTAAAACTATCCCTTTATTACAGCAATTGGTCTTAATTTAACTGTTTTTTTGCTTATTCCAGCAGCATGGCAAGTGTTCACAACATCAGTAACATTTTTATAAGACTCTGGTGCTTCTTCCATTACTAATTTTGGTGATGCAACTCTTATAGAAATTCCCATATCCTCTAATTTATTAAGAACGTCTTTATAATCTATATTACGCCTTGACTTCGCTCTAGAAAGAGCCCTCCCCTAAAAATGTAATTAATTTTAATATGATGTATCTTGTGATTTATAGAGACTATTAATTAGACATACTATAGTTTTTCATATTAAATAGCTCTTCATCAGTAAAGGTCAACATTATGTTCATAAGATTAAGAATATGCTTACTGCTCCATGGCAAGTAGATCCAAATGTTTCGGTCATACCCTGATGAGTACCTGTGAGAACATAGCTACATGTACCCATTGAACCACCTATTAATACAGGCTGGCCAGTTAATTGATAATCAACAGGTATTAGAGGATGATGAGGTGGAAAAGCTCTTGTAGAACCCTAAAAGTAAAAATCTTATATTAATTTTTAATTAGGCTTAAAAAAATGTAAATCAGAAGAATTTGAAGATGTTTAACCTTTCTATGAACTAAAAGAGTCTTTAGTCTGCCATCTACTATATGTTCTTCAACTTTAGCAATGTTATGAGAAACATCATAAATAACATGCATATCCAAATCATCAGGAGCCATTTTAAATTGTTTGGCAAAAGCTTGACGTGTCAAAAATGTCATAGAGCTTCGGTTGACCCAGGCAAAGTTAGCTGCTGCTGCCATTGCTTTCAGATAATCTTGCCCTTCTTTAGAGTTGATTCTTGCACAGGCCAGTTGTCGATCATTAACATTAATTTCATCCCTTTTCATTGCCTTTTCCATCTGAACCAAAGCATCGGTTGCAACTTGGTGTCCAAAACCTCTGCTTCCTGAATGTATCATAATACAAACTTGACCTATTCTCTCTAGTCCCATTTTGCCAGCAGCAAAATTATCATAAATCTCGTCAACGACTTGAATTTCAGCATAATGATTTCCAGCACCTAATGTTCCCAGTTGAGGCAAACCTCTTTTTTTTGCTCTAAGGCTAACTTTTGAAGGATCAGCATTTAACAATCTTCCATATTCCTCACAATGCTCTTTATCCTCAGCCCACACATAGCCTTCTCTTAGGGACCAATCCATTCCCATTTCTAATGCTTCTTCCATATCTCTAGCATTCATAGGAATTATTCCTTTAGAACCTACTCCCACAGGAATATGATCAAATAAACTTTGGGCTAATTGCTCCTAAAATATAGAAATTTAATTATTTTTTATTAATTGATTTGCTAGAACTCTTGTGTAAATTTTAGTTAAAATACCTTAATAGGAAGAACATCTTTTTCATGTAGGTTTGTTCTTAGAAGCCTAACTCCACAATTAATATCAAAACCTACACCACCAGGTGACACAATGGAATCTGGATTGGAAACATCAAAGGCAGCCATATTTCCTAAAATATTATTAATAAACTAGACTTGTAAATTTGTAATAGATATAGAAGGAACAAATTACTCTTTTTATGGATTACAGTCTGTATTGTATGATTTAAATTTGATTCTCAAAATTGTCTTATTAGAAATAGTTTAATGAAGAAAAGACTTTGGGTAAAAAATGAATTTTAGACACAAACTATATCTTATAAGATAAATAAATACCTATTGCAAAACCATAACCAGAATGTATATCTGGTAAACCAACGGAGCGACCAACGATGCCCGGTAGTGCAGCCACGTTAGCTATTTGTTTCACACCAGGTAAAAACCCTCCCGTCATGCCCGGTCGACAAGAATTCCGTAATTCATCTAACATGAGTTTCTCTAAAGTACTATTAACATAGAACACGCCTTCAACATTCATATTGGGTTGGAAACCTTTTTTAATTTTCCAGCAGTGAGGATTAATTTTTTCAAGATATTTAAGTTCATCGTTGTACTGGCGAACCACCATCGCGAAAATTATTGAAATAAGATAATTACAAATAAATTTTTTATTAACAGCAACGGTTTCTATAAAATTGAGATATAATAGAAAATAATTTAATAACACAATCTATAGAGCAGCTAACATAAAAACATCGATATTTTAAGTCGATATATCGTTTATAAGTTTCGATGTTTCTAACATATATGTATGTAGTTTATTTTAAAATATTGAAGTTGTAACATTTACATCCCTATCCTATATATCTAATTAATTTTATTTGAATATTTAATAATATACATTTTAGAAACACTTTTCACTATTCTTACTCATACTACACAACATAGCAGACTAATAATTTGAAAAAAAATTTAGAAATTATATTTTCTCTGTCACCGGATAGCAGGTATATATTTTCTATTAAGAAGAAAAATCACATCTACCTGCAAGCGCAAAACATAAAAGTTAAAGTACTTATTTCATTGTATAATGAAATTAGTCCGTAGATATTAGTCCGTTCGATACCTTTTCCTTGTATCAGAAAAATTGTGTTGTTCTGGGAAATGTCAAAAATGGTTTCATAATTATTTTTATTAAAGAAAGAGTTGAATCATTAAAAATAATAACCACAAGTGCATCATATTCAGTGAATATTGGCTTTTCATTTTAATTATATAATGGCAGCGCTGATAAAATTAAATAATGTGTCAATAATTCAACGATCACTTTGGAATCATTTATTTAAAAGTACTCGTGCAATTTCTACGTCTAAAAAGAACAGCGACAGTGCTACTACCACTGCGAGTGGAACCCAAACCGAAGATAAGAACTGGGTTAGCTATGGTTTTGATTACACTAGCAAAGAGGAAGATACAAATGCTCACCATGGTTCCTACTTCTTCTCTGTCACCTTATGTATCGTATTTGGAGGTTTCTTATGGGCATACTCTCCTGATATTAACCTGAGAGATTGGGCGCAAAGAGAAGCTTATTTAGAACTGCACAGACGTGAAAAAGCTGGCTTGAAACCAATTGATCCAAATTATGTAAATCCCAAAACCATAAAACTTCCTTCGGAAAGTGAATTATGTGATGTAGAAATTATCATTTAAGGCAAAATTTGGTTATGTAAAATCAAAAAAGTAGTCATTAAAATATTTATAAAAATTTAATAATGTTTGGCTTCATAGTCTACCTATAGAAATAAAATATATAATTTGAAAAATATATTAGATTTCAATTAAAATTTGTAATAATGGGAATATATCTTTATTTAAATATCCAATTACATATTAATTTTATTAATCTATACTTAGAGTACAAATATTTTTCCAGCACTTAATCATACTATAATAATAATTTTTAATCAATTGTTCCTAACAAATATTTAAATGAATTTTTGTAATAAAACTACTTAATCTGATTTTATAAGCACTATGTGACCACCAGTTAGAAGTGCATAAACATGAACAGAAGAAGATGCTACTAAAGTATTAATACATGCACCTAGATTAATTTCTCCTGTCAACGAAAGTTGGTCATCTGACACCTTCCATTGACGCACACAGCCATCCCAGCCTCCTGTCCAAGCAGAGTCACTGCATGTGGTAAGACTTGTCACAACCATATGGCTTACCTAAAATGTTATACATATATTAAATATACATTTTAAAATTTTAATGTAATCTAAGAAATAAAATTATGTTTTATAAAGACAATATGAATGTAACTCTTAATTTACATAATATGTAGAGTTATAACTTCATAAAATTATTTTAATATTCTTTAGAATTTTTGTATATGGTATTATAGTGGACAACAGAGCAGGTGGATCTCCTATTGGTAAGAGAAAACCGCCTCCCATGGACAACCGCGCCATAGTCCACGCATTGGTTGTGTTGCTGACTTTATTATATTGAATTTATAATTACTTATGTGTTTGATAATTATTTTCTCTCACAAAATGCGGCCTACATTTCGTCATTTATGTTATACCTACGTAGCTGCTCGTAACTGACGTTATAAATTTTTTTACCTTTGTATCGTGCAGTTTTTTGAATTTGGAATCAAGAGATAACTCGTGTAATTGTAAGTTATTGGCTCCTCTTCCTATTACTAGCAAGCGAGAGTCGTTTAGTATCCTCATCGGCGCCCTACCCTCCATGACATGACGTGTGACAAATCTATCTTTTGATTGATCTGAAAATAAACATTTCAGTAAATTTTATCAGTAAAATATGACTTTTTTCTAATACAAGCTCTTGTAGGTAAAGTGATGAATTTGTATGATATGAATTTAATCTGTCCATCAAATCTGTACTTACTGGACAGACAATATATAACAATTCGGATGTTGTAAGAAATTTTTCATACAAATGCATAGACACCACTTAAAATTACCTTACAAACTCGTAGAAGCAGCTATTTGACAGATTAAATGCTAGATAATCAGTCTTAGGTGTTTACCCAAACAAAACATTCGTTTTCTCTGATTTTAACATCGACAGCGCAATACCTAGACTCCTGAAAAGTTTTGCCACAGTTTCGGTAGCGCATATTAAGATGATTGTTTATATTACACACTTACCAGGTTTAATTTCTGTAACTGTTACATAAAGATCACGAGCAGTAAACATGTAAGGAGGATGAAAAACAATATCTTTAACTTCTTCTAAAACATTGTAAGAAGCTTTTAAAGAGTTCTTTTCATAGACGTGTATCTGCAACGAGCGATATTGACTTTTTTTTAACCTGTAGGTATGGTTTGGCAAAACAGTGTGTTGTAGTGTTTTTCCAAAAAATGTAGTAGGCGTAGGCTAGCTAGTGAAGACCAACGTTTTTAATTCAAAATATATAATAATAATATCAAACACATAGTACATTGGACATAGGTACACATCTGTAGGTGCAAAACAGACATAACTTTTAATGGGTCTGTGTGCTGTTGCGTCATCGTATCTATAAATGACTGCACCAATTTTGATGCTATGATATTTCAATGTTTAGTATCCAAACATATTGAAATAAACTTTATAATAAAGAATGAAATAATATGAAAATAATAAAATATGAAAGAATTTATGAATATATTTTTGAATTATCTTCACGATATATATTTAATTCTTGCAAGAACTCTTTGCCAACATATATCTATAAATTACCAAGTTTATAATACAACGCTCAAGCGATGATCGCTTAAAATGAGATAGCAAGGTATAATTGATAAAAGTATTCACGTCAGCCATTTGCTGCTAGTGTCGCTGAGACACGACAAGAGAGCTGAACGTCTGGCAAATATGTTTATGTAACTCCTTTATTATTTGATACGTTAAACGCATTTAATATATATTTTATTTGTAATTTTATGATAAATTTTAAGTTTTAAATGCAGTATTATTGAGTTTTCTTTTGGAAGGAAAAAATAAGCATCCTTTTTGTAAAACGATTGTTATCCTAATATAAGATATACTGGAGTTCTTAAATTGAGATAACTCATATTGTGGTACACGAAAAAGCAATTATTGTAGGTGTTGGGTAATCTTGAGCGCTAAAAAATGATGAAAGGAAAAAGGATGACCATTTAGAAGATCTTGTCCAGGTTCGTATGGGAGACGACCGATCTTGCCTATTGATTCAGAAGCCAAGCTAGAAAGAAATGGATAAACGATTTTATTAATTTATTTATGTCTTACTCAGGACATCAAAAACATGGCGTTTCAATTGGCTATTTAAAACAATCTAAAGTACTTTCAGCATGACTAAATCCTGCTGGTAAAAAATTGGTATGTGGATTTTTGAGGAGACATCGTACATTACAAATCAGGGTACCTAAAGTGCAGTTTCTGCCGCCAGAGTAAAAGGTTTAATCCAGTTTCAGTCGCCATCTTTTTATTTATATAAGCAAGAACTTGATAAAAAAAATAAGATTGATGTTTGACTATTTAATGAATAAGATACCGAAAGTAAAAATGCGATTATGACATTAATATTGTTTTTTTTTTAACCCTTAAAATTTAAGGAACCATATATGAGAGACTGTTTTAATTAGCAACCCCTAATATCTCATAATAGGGGACCATTTTATTATGGACTGTATTCTGATATTTTTCTCTTTTTACAGCATGGTTAGAAATTATTGTATTAAGCACTAAATAGCTAAAACACGCATAAGAAAAAATTTAAATTTCATATCTAAAACTATATCTCAGAAAGCTATAAATGTAATAGTTTTATTTTTATACTCAAAATTAAAAATGATATCTCATAATAGGCATCCTTACGTCTTGTTATAGTTTTCTTAAAGAAAATGAATACTTACATTTCCTTCTTCATCTCCTGCATACAACTCGTTACCTAATATGAACAACGATCCTACGTCGATACCTTCAGTGGCTATCTCAGTTACTTTTTCACCCTTTGATGTCCACACCTTTATAAAACCATCATTTGATGTTGTATAAATATGGGAATCACTAGCGGCTATAGCAAATATTTGAACTTCATGTGCATTCCATTTTGTTTCAGATGCAAGATTTTCATTAAGTTTCTAAATAAAAAATAAAAATATTAGATTCTTATTTTTCAAAAATATACCGATTGGATTGGTTGGATGAAATATTAGCAGTATTTATTTAAATGACGGCTAATTTAATTTGGGCGTTTATGCTTCTTTAACTATGATTATTAAACTCACGACAACAGATCCACATTCTGTGCCGATGAATAGTTTTTTATTCCAAGCTGCCACACATGGTTCAAGGCCTATATTTACGTCGGTTTCCACATGCAGAGTCATATTTCCACCTTGGAAGTTTTACAACAACGTCTGGAATAGTGACCTAGTCATTAGAAACTGCCAGCTTCGCATACGAATTTAGAGCCATACCAAAATACACGCCAACGGCTTTCAACCGTTTAAATTTAGACCATTAATATATGTAAGCTTTAAATAGAGTATCGCCATATTTATATTAAATCCATGTTCATTTTTGAATTCTTAAAGTAAATCAAAGTCTGTGAAAGCTTCGTATCTAAATGGTCTTATAAACCTACCACGAAGCGAGAGGTATCCGGTTCGCTGCCTGGTCCGAATAAAAAGAACTATAATTTATTCCGTCTTTGGAATGGTTTGATAGTAGCCGATCGAGTGTCTTAACACTATAGCACCCGTGGTGAGCTGTGCCGATGCACAAATTGGGCCGGTCGTCCAAAGAGATACCACGAGCTCACAGAATACTTAGCATGAAACAATACTTGTACCTACTGTGTTTGGCTGAGTGAGTGAGGATTTCGGAGACCCTTGAAATTATATAAATTAACCAAAGCACGGTTTGTGACGCGGTTGTCCATGGGCGGCGGTCATCTCTTACCATACAGGACACTCACCTGTTGCCTGCTATAAAGTACTCGTTCATTGCAATAACCAAAGATAATAACCAAATATACTGAAAATCTATTTTGAGTTTTTTTAAATATTATTTGAGATACATGCGCATCTTTAAAGTTATCCATTATTTCACCACTTCAACCTGTAATCAGGAAAGCGGAAATAAAATACAATGGCTTTGCATACTTGCTTCCCGTATCGTGAAAGTATAAAGCAAGTAAGATATAACTATAATTCCGTGGGATAGTTAATAATCTTTACATAAATTGTTAGAAGTTGAATTAAATAAACATTACCTAAGTAATATTATTTTTTTAATTATTTAAAATTTCATTGTGTTGTTACACAAAATATTTCTCCTGCCCCTTAGCGCGTTACATAGCGTTGCTATCAAATATTGTACCTGCATCTATTATTCAATATTCCATTACATTCTAGTGATCATGTGTATAAAATATATGCATGTCATGAGAAAAATTAATTACCAAAGAACCAATTTCAATAACCAAAGTGAACCTTCTAATTAATAAAGTTAATGATAGTACGCATTATATGAATTAACAACACACAATGTAATTCCTACCAGCTTTATGCTCTTGTGTAGGTACATCTGAAGTATACGGGCTGCGAAGAACTTGGGTTTCCTTTTTAGCGTGACACTAACAACCCTCTCGTAATCTATTTAGCGCTATTTTATGCAACGTTGCCTGCCAGCAGTGATAAAGAAATATTTACTTTAAAATTTAACACTGTAGTCCGAGATTTCTTGTCAATGTTCCTTTCGACTAAAACAAAAATACACTTGTCTTTTTTATTAATTTCTAAAGTTGAAATTAAACAACTCCATAATTGTTAATACTTTTTTATTATTACCAAGTATCAAAATATACAAATTACATATTTACAAGTTTGTAAATACAATCAGCATCATACAGGAATGATGCAACCCAGTTGGCACGACTTCACACTACTTGTACCAGCATTACTACGAAGTTATATTCCTTTTTTATATCATTATCGTTTATATATGAAGTAAAAGTTATTTTAAGGTTCTGCTATCACAGATGGTATTTGACATAGCATTGAATAAATTATTAAAATTATATATTGCCCCATCTTTAATTTTATTATAAAGCTATATACTATAATTTATAAGGTTGTTTCTTGATATGGTAAAATGTGCTAATGTTTTTTTCTAATGGAAGCGTTTATCGACGAAGGCATGTAACATTATTATATTAACACATGTAGAACAGCAGCACACCGCTAATATTTCTTGCAAATAGGAATTTATTTTGGAATAGAATACCAGCGTTCAAAAATGGCACAAAGTAACAATTAATTCTCGGTCACGGTCAAGTTAAAATAGCATATAAAACATGCTAAATGCATCCATACGCAATACAAATTTTTGGTATTTCTACTTACTTCAAATGTTTGTATACTGAACAAAATATTTTTAAGGGGCACCGTATTCAGAGGATGGAGCTGACGCAGGTGGGCCATATTGAGACGGGGGTTTGGCAGCTGGGTATCCGTCTTGCTTCTGAAAAAAAATTTTTTTTTTAATAAAGTCGACATTTCGTTTTGTCGTAGAAAAACCCGTTTTTTATCTCGAGGTGAAAATATCATAGAGATTCTATTAAGCAAAATAAAAATAAGCAGGTACACCTTAAAAAACACTTAAAACATTATTCTAATTATTTTAAAATTTTAATAGACATGTAAATGTTGTCATAAAATTAAGCCTCCATCATGTTTAAAGTTCAGGCAATTCTGCAAATATATAAAGAATTAACAGTCAACGCTTACTATAAAATATGTATAAACTACCTACGTGTTGAAACCTCATTCATAACAATAATAATTGTGGTTGTTAACATACTTTCTTTTTCTAAAATTTTCAACTGACCACATACGTAATTATAAAAACATTTGCTTGAGATCGTAATTGCACCAGTAATTCAAAATGTCTTGAACCTAATTTAAGTCGTGTAAAATAGTTTCTACTCTTAGCTATTGAAACCGTATACCCGTTAGAAAATATGCAGACAATTGAAACAATTCTAGCAAGTGATAGATAAGAAAATAAATTTTCATACCTGTGTCTTATATCTGATAAAAAAGACCTCCGGTTTGGAGGGCTGTGTCGGGGCGGGCGTGGGTATCACAATATCCGGTTGATCTTCAGGCTTCTTAACTAACACGTATACAAGAGTTTTCTCTTCGTTCTGAGGCTGAAGTGGAATAACCGGCGCTGTCGGCGTTGGTGGTGTCGGTGCTTTGATGAACACTATCTTGTAGTGTTTCTGCGGAGGCGGCACATAAATTTGTTTCTGGGGTTTAGGCAGCTCGTTGTCGGGAGGTGGAACGTGTACGTAGACGTGTTTATGGACGATTGGCTGTTGAGGTGGACCATACTGCTGCGCAGGCACTCCGTATGATGTTGATGGGGGGCCATAAGATGATGGAGGCTCCGGTCTTGCTGCTACGTATGCCAAAACTGCCGCGAAAATTAACGGCCGCAACACCTGTATACATAAAATATTTTCTAGAAACTACTTACGTATATAATTGAACAATACTAAGCATTGTGGAATAACATCACTTGATCACGAGCTAAGTAACGTACCATTTTTTGACACATCCTGATACGCAAATAGCAGACAGGCAAAGACAATGTTATGTCCAGCAAAGAGAATGATGCGCAGTATTTAAGAGGTTGCCTCGCTAACTTAGGTGGGGGCACTTTCGATGGTCCTCATACTTTGCGCAACCTCATGGTTCAGCCCTCCCGCTGACGTCGCAATACAATTCGCCATGTGATAGAAAAATATTCGTCAACACAATGCAACACTATGCTATGCAGTAGTAATAAAATAGTGCAACAATTATAAGTTATCATTAGCAGGATATTTTTATTGGAAACAAACACAATGGACTCCAATAAAACATGACTCTCATCAATTTTATTGTTAAAGCACTTATAACCATTGGCTCTACAACTTGAACAAGTTCCATAATCAGCAATTTTCAATAAAGTATAATATTGTTTAAAATAACAAATTATAGAAATAACAAAATAATTTAGCGTGGAATATGGATTTTGCGATAAGTGCCCCTTAAATAAATAACTACCTAGCGTGCCTAAGATTGGTGAGGTGAGCGACGCGAATCTAGGTATTTCTATTAATAATATGAACCTAATTAAGAAATTATTGATGAATTTGCAGCATTCGCTTGCAATCTATCATATATTCAATAATAATTTGTAAACTTAATATTCAATTTCCAAAATATTTAAAGATATATAATATAATAAACGTTAAATTTTTTAAGACAGACCAATATTTAACGCTATACAACAAGCTTACCTAACCTACTATAAAGCATCTGTTTCATTTTTTTATTACATATAAACAGCTAAAGCCTGTGTGCTCTTAAACCAAAACCTTTCCTCTGTATTAGAAATTTATTCTGTCACTATTACAACCATAAATCTTCGACACGCATAGATATATAATTTGACAATATATCATTCATTTAAAATCTAGGATTCAACCTAGCGGTTATAGAAATATATTGTCGTTGCATCTGACGATTGATTCCACGGTTGACCAATCATTTCTGATAGCACGTTTAACTTAGGTGTTATTGTATAGATTGTATGAGAGGCATTCTAATGTTTCTTGATTACTGCAAAAGACGCAATAACGGATCTTACGTTACAATTGTTTCAGATGAAAAATAAAAAGTATGAAAGGAGTACTACAAATATATAAAATAAGACGAATGTGTTTTAGTGAATTAAATTTGTACATATACGAGTATTCTAAAAATTACATTAATTTCATAAAATCAAAAACACTAAATTGAAAAAAGTTCAGTGAGTGAAACAAAGAAACTGATTTTCTCGGTTATAAACCGAAAAATACATTCATATATACAATGTGGAATGAGACAAAGTGTTCTGTGTCATCGGATTAATTACCATTTATTGGTGTGCATGCTGGGTGTTCAGTACAGTCAAAACTATACAGTGTGGCCAGGACGTGCACTAGTTCCATTACTATTGAACCTTTTTGTAATATGTAGAGAAATTTGTCCACGAAATATTCAAGAATGGCAATACTTTCTAGCAATCGGCGGGATTCTTTTACTAAGGTAATATTGCGCTAGATTTATAAGCATTCAATTTGATGAGTTGTGTGTTTATAAATTAATTTATATTTATTTTAAAAACAATTTTACTATAAAACGGGATTTTTAAATGACATATTACACAACCTAATCCTAGTTAAGTAGTTACGAATTTTTTGGCTACGCTCACTGTTGACCACCTAGGAATCTTTAAGAGTTAAGAAATCGCTCTAGGAAGCATTCACAAAACGTTATGTTCCAAATTACCATGTCATAATTTCGTGTACAGATATACTTAAAGTAATTATTATTTTTGACATATTATGATAGAAAGTCCTAACTTACTACCTATAATGCATTGGTTTAAAATACTCGTTACAGTGTTATTTTTGGACGTTCTTTTGTAGAAAATTCTTATAATATTGAATACAGAAATACCTTATCAATTACACTTAAATGTTGAGCTTGGGAATTATATCTACAGGAGAAAAATGTAAAAAAAAATACTGTGGAGATTTAAAAGCCGTTAATTAAATAATACCTCAGGAAATTATGAAGAAGTTTGAATAAAATACTCTTAATATATTTTCCTTGATTACGTCAGCTTTTCAAATTATACAAAATCTTTCTTAAAATTCCGCTCTGCTAATGTTGACAGGCAGTTCCTTATTTTTTCTTTTCAAACCCAACATCTCAATCAAATATTGATTATAAAATAGTAATATATAATATAATAATATTAAATGTTTATAACTTAACCATTAAAAAATAAACAAATGAATAACTTCTTAAGGTATTATGACTAATATGTACCAATCTTTATCGATCGAAAAATATCTAGGATATAATATGTAGTACAAACTACAAAGGATAATTGAATAAAAGCTTCTATAATACATAAATACATACCTAAAGACCCAGAGATGCAACAAACTTTTATAGTCTACATTAAGCGAACGAAAAATCAATAAGATACCCTCCATTATGTTCATGTAATCACATTATTGGAAGGACGATATATTTTAGGATTTTCTTTCTAAGAAATCTTAGTACCATAATCCTTAACGAAACTTTGGGCAGATAAGTTTACTGCGATTTTACTAAATTAATTATGATTGTGTTATTTGCAGAATATATATTATGTAAAAAATTTAAAGGTCCTTAAAAAAACAAATTTATTTATCATAGCAATCAATACCCGTACTCGAATTCTCAAAACAACATGACACGTTTCTTTTAATTGCTTGGAATGTATCATGCGACCACACTAACAATCCCATAAGCCGTCGGTAACCCCACATAGTTTTATATTATCCGGAACTTACCGCCTTAAAGAAGTTTAAATGAGCGTCGAACCGGTTTTTTCCACTTTAGTTCTCCAACGAGTCTCGCTTTGTCGAAGCTGAAATAAAAGCCACAACGTTTATGTATTATATTTATTATATAAGCCTAAGTTATGGTTATATAAAATACAATTATATATAATATGTGTATAAAATTGACCAATTAGCAATATATTCTTTAATTTTTAAGCATCATAGAAAATGTTTTTAGATTTTGAAGATGATCGTATAAAATTAGATAAAAGAATTTTTTTTAAGTAATAATCAGAATAGGGAATTTTATTAACCTTTAGATGCAACAATATACAATTGTCTATGCAATATATATAATAATCTATAACGGTTATTTCGCTAAAGATGTAAAATTTTTAAGGAGTCCGTCCATGTAGCGGAATCAATGGCTCCTTGAAAAGTAATCAATTAATGAACCGTGGACCAATGTAATTGGAAAATCACTCGGAGTCAACATTATAATCACGTCTCTTGTAGCTCATTAATCTACATCGTTCTTAGACACCTACGCGCAATTAACTTGCGTTTACTCACACATCAATTAAAACTTTTATCTTAGGAAAAAATTTTGAACATCATATCTTAGATTTATTTTATTTTCAGACTATCTTATCAGGTGTCGTAGCTGTTTTTACCACTGTTTCCTTATGGATGACTGCGTCTGCTTCCCCGTCAAATATCTTGAACACCAGTGAATTCGTAAACGGTTCCGGTCTAAACAAAGAGACCGACATTTTTGAACTATTTCACTGGCAAGACTATAGTGTACTGGCTGCTATGCTATTTGTGTCCTGTGCGATTGGCGTTTTTTATGGCTATTGTGGAGAAAAACAAACAACAGGAGACGATTTCCTTTTAGGAGGGTCGTCGATGGGAACTTTTCCCATGGCCTTAAGCTTGGCGGCAAGGTTTGATCGTCTTTTTTAGCTTTCGCATTTCGTTAAATATTTGTCTATATTTTAATTACTAATAAAGTCAAGTTGTATATACGCTATACAGTAGACACTGACTTTAAATTATCATAAATACTATGTTATACTTTCTAAAAACCCCTTTTCTTTAATAATATACCGTGCATTATGTTTTGAATAAACTTAGCTTCTAGTCTTTTTTGTACTTATAACTTCAATTTTTATACCAAATACAAGTTGAAACAAATAATGTATTATATATTATAACAATAAACACAATTATATACATATTACATCCTTCAATGACGAAATGATAAACTGTTTACCAAGAAAAATAAATGTTGATTGTATTTTTAGTTTTGTAACAGCAATTGAATTATTGGGCAATCCAGCAGAGATGTACATGGCTGGAGCACAATTTTGGATGATTTGCATTGCTTTTCTTTTAGTTGTTCCAATTTCTAGTCAACTTTATCTACCTGTTTTTATGAGGCTCCGATTAACGTCGTGCTATGAATATTTGGTAAGATAATTTATCTTTCTAAAATAATGCAATATTGTTTTATAAAATTTTATCGTTCAGTACAAGATTAAAATGTAATATTTGTTATTGATTTACTGTTCGATTAAAAAGCCAGGCTACGAAATCAATTGCCATTCTTAAAATTATTTACTACGCATTGTTACAGGAGGTGCGATTCTGCAAATCTATCCGAGTTTACGCAAGCGCCTTGTATATGCTACAAATGATATTGTATACTGCAGTTGCTGTATATGCTCCAGCCCTTGCTCTTTCTGATGGTAAAATAGCACTTTTCAAAAGATGTACAAAAATCTTAATTATCCCTGCTTGGTTTTTTATGGTATAACGGACAACGGAGCAGGTGGGTGTCCTATATGGTGAGAGAATACCAACGCTCATGGACAACCACGCCACAGTGCATGTTTTGATTGTGTTTCCGGCTTTTTACGGCAACACAATCAAAGCTTTTTAAATTAGAACATTATTCCACTCTACATTTACACATTTTAACTTAAAACTATGAAACCAATACAATTGTATTTAAATTTAATTGTACTTCCTCAATTTACTTTATAACTCAAAGAAATAAATCCTCACTTAATTCTTATGGTTTCCGTTGCTAGTTGGTATTAATGACATAAGACAATCGAAATTATTATAAGAGTCTATAATGAGATTCAAAGCGTTACGCGACTTCGACAAGCCGCAATGACACAGGGTCGTTCATTTAATTCAGTTATGTGAATATGACTTCATATCATTTTGCAATAGTTCCTATTCCGTAACGGATGTTAAGCCTTAAAATTTTGTAACACTTAAGAAATTAAACATATTATATATAAACATTTAACACTTGCGAGTAATCGAACTTTCTTGTGGATACAATTTCAAGAGATATATAATTATCATCATCATCATCATCAGCCTATCGAGTCCACTGCTGGACATAGGCCTCCCCCAAAGACGCCCACCTACTGCCATCTTGATCCAAAGGTTGCCCGTGACTTTTATGAGATCGTAAATATAAGTATAAAGGAAAATAATTTTATATATAAGTAGCTTAACCTTATAAAAGGAAACTGCAGTCAGTATAGATTTCAGTAAATATTTATTTCACGCGTTATTTTTTAAAATTGTTAAGAAATTTTTTTTTAGTATTGTTATGTGTATTTTCAGTGACCGGGTTAAACACATATGTAGCTGTCTCTCTAGTCTATGTAGTTTGCATTTTTTACGCTTCGCAAGTAAGTTAAACAAACATTTATTAAGAGATAATCTTGTTGCGCACATGTTTTTCACTTTCATACTTTTTAGGGAGGAATGAAAGCTGTAATCATGACCGATTCCTTCCAATCAGCAGTTCTACTTGGCTCATTAGCAACAATACTCGCCTTGGGCGCAGATCAAGTCGGCGGTCTCAGTGCCGTCTGGGATTATGCAAGACGCTCAGACAGACTGCACTTTTTCGAGTAAGTATTAACTACTACGGTAAAAATCCTTTACCGTTTTACTGTTAATTATTCAGATACATCTCAAGATGCCGTTCACTTTTGTAAAGTAATTATTTCTCCTTGTAAAGAATACATTCTAATCCATTTCAACATCGATATATTAGGTGAAGCAACATAATCATTTCCTATAAACTATTTGCCCTATCACCTTAGTGAATATGCAAGAATATAAATTCTATGGGACTTGAATACGATTACATAAATAATTATTTATAAACTTATTTATATCCTATGTTTTAATATATATTCAAGATCTAAATTCAAAATGAATAAGGCCCTACGCATTCAAGCCACCACGTTTCTAAATAAGTAACACTTCTTTTATGTAATATCAATTAATATATTATCAAATTAATATTCTCTTTATTTATATTTAATTATTATTAAATATAATTAAAATGTAGTGAAATTCATGAGGAAAACAACGAGAAAATCATGCTTACATAAGTATCGAAAAAATGCGAGATAAGTATGTACAATATGAAATTGTTACATTTTAGTATGAACCCCGACCCAACCGTCCGACATTCGTTCTGGTCTGTGGTGATTGGTGGAACGATGTACTGGGTTAGCATGTTCTGCGCAAACCAAGCATCCGTGCAGAAGTACTTATCCGTTGAGCGGATTTCGCAGACCCGAATAGCATTGTGGGTGTCGGCAATTGGCTTGATTGCGGTGTATTCTGTCAATTTCATCACCGGAGCAGTTCTCTCTACCCATTATGCTGGATGCGATCCGATACAGGCGAGTGGAATATAAATTACTCAACATTAAACCTGACCTAGTAGTTGGGTGATATTAACAACATTATACTTACCTTATATGTATTACAATGACCTTACTTTAGGTATTCTCGGTTTTGCCTACTAATTTAACTGTATGTGTATCACTTAATTAACACATCTTTAATGTGTCCAAGTATTTAATTGCAAACAAATTTAATATTCTAAGAACTTATATACCAACTTATAAAGGTAAGTTAATTATATAATTTCAATCAAATACAGTTATTTGAGAAATTATGTCCTAGAAAATATGTTTAAAAATATACCAAAAGTTAAAACTAATATTTAATGGAACAAATAAAATATAATAATTTGTATTTGTGTTACACAAACCTAATTTTCCAGGCGGGCGTTATCAGCGCATCCGATCGATTACTTCCTCTATATGTTGTGAGAGAATTCGGAAAATATCGCGGCGTCCCTGGTTTCTTTGTTGCAGGAATATTTGCAGCTAGCCTTGGGTGAGTAGTAAACTTCGTAAACAGAGCCTTCAATTACACATTTTTGAAAAATTATATTAGCATTTAAAATATTATGAGGTACTTCTAGCCCGTTGGGTATGGTAGCTCACGGATAACTAACTCAGATTCAGTATTAGGTCTTAAATTAATAATTAACCAGAAATGTCCAGCTAGCATTCCGGTTTCAATTTGAGACCTGTCTCTCGAATTTATCATTAATCAAGTCTCATATATCTACCATTAAATTGTATAGCATCTACTTACATATATAACAAATTATATATATTTCATACATTTTGGCGAATTGAAATAAGTAAAAAACATTAAAACTAAAAGGAATCGCTTCTTAGATTTAACATTATAAACGATGACATCGTTTAATTTTTAATAAATTAACGTATAAAAATTTAAATCTAAATATATATTTTTTTTATTCTTCAAATCCATTGGGATTTAATTCGTTCCCAAAAATGTGTATCCTCATAAAAATTTTGCTCGCAAAAAAGAGGTTGACGTACTTCTTGTTTGCTGTCAGTTTGTGGTATTGTACCTTCTAAACAAATAGACTAATAGTGATGAAGTTGCAGTTTCTTTGTTTGCACTAGCAAACAAAGAAACTTCATCACTAAACTGACTCTTAAATTAACTTAATCTGACTTAATCTTAATCTGACTCTTTAAATTAACTACAAATTATGCAAATTAGCCGAAGTAACGGATTTATTTGTCTTCAACGTCACATGTTCTAGAACTGTTGCATCGGCGCTGAACTCGTTGGCCGCCATCGCTTGCCAAGACTTAGCGAACGGTCTTTTAGGGATTACTTTACCTGAAGACAAAGGAGCAATGGTGAACAGACTGTATTTAATCTTCTAATTATTAAGCAAATTAAGCAATTATATGGAAAATAACTAAGCAATAATAAAGACAGTGACTTAATGTAACTTAAACATTGTAAATGTAATGAGCTAATGGACGAGATAAACATAAAATTGAAAGGGAAATTATTAAATTTTAAATGAATATCTCTAATCTAAGCTTTAATAAACATTTTCGTATTTAAATACATTTTTGTATCTATCTATCTGTACTCGATTACTGTATTTTTTAGATAGCTAAATGGGTCTGCCTTGCTTGTGGCGCTGTTTCATTCGCTCTGGTCTTCATTGTGGAACGACTCGGTCCTGTTTTGCAATTAGCTCTGTCGTTTAACGGCATGGCCGGAGGGGTTTCGCTGGGGCTCTTCAGTCTTGGAATGTTATTTCCTTGGGCTAACGCAAAGGTAAATGAAATGGTAAACATGAACTATAAGGAAATATAATCTTTGCTACTGCACTATTGCTATTGAATAAGTCCTACAAGTGTCCTATAGGCTAGTGTTCCGCTTACTTTGGTGTTCAAGGTACCCAACTAGCAAAAATACACCACAAATAAAAAAAACATTTTATGTAATTATTAATCGTCGTTTACTTATAAGTACCAAAACCATGACACAAAAACCTCTTGTTGGTATTACCCAAGCATTTTTCTTACCCTTACTTATTACTTAACATATATTTATAAGACGACCTTATTGTTCCGAAGCATAGCACTTAGCAACCAAGATACACCATTGTGTCCATGTACAATTTTTGCGGAACACTGCTATAGACAACAAATCAATACCTATATTAGTCTCAATGTAAAAAAACCCTAAGGCCACTGTTCTATATATATATATGGCTATACATATTAATTAGATAGGTATAATAAACCTAGTGTGGTTGTGTAGCTACTACTTTCTTGCAGGGTGCGGTAACTGGTGGTATTTTTGGCCTGCTAGTGGTGGTCATAGCTGGAGGGGGTGCTCAGCTAGCACAACTCCCACTTCCACGACTACCGGCATCTACGGACTTCTGTCCTTCTTATTATAATCTCACTTCCTTAGTGACGTTCTCCAGGTAAACAATATTTAAAAATAGTGTCTAATGTGCATTAGTCTCATTCATTTTGTTTACATTTATTGTGACGCTGTGAAAGTAAAGATGTATTTTTTTATATTATTGTATATATTAGTATATAATCTTCATCTATGATTAAATTGTGAAATCTAAAAGCTACTCATTTTCCAAAAATATAAAACTAATAACCTATCTTTAAGGAATATTTTTTTGCTTTACAGCGAACACCGCGATGAAGCTGTTTTTTGGCTATTCAGAGTATCGTATCTGTGGTACTCAACCCTGGGTTGTATAGCTACCACGTTCGCTGGAATGGTTGCGTCCGTGATAACTGGTGTAACAGACCCCGCTCATGTGCCAATTGATCTAATCTCACCACCTGTTATTTCTCTTTTAAATTCCTTGCCAAAGAAATTAAAGGTATTTAGACATTAAAATTACATTATAATTGCGAATCAGTACTTGTATTACTACTGTAAGCCTTTGAAAACTAGAACTATATACACAGATTTAGCGTCAAATAAATTCATTAAAATTTAATTTTCTGAAACTGATAAAAGGAAAATTAGTATGTTTGCCCTGATTCTACGAAGACGATGACACGTGCAAGAAGTTTCAAAAAATACAGAAAGTTAACATATCGTTGTTGCAGTTGATTTTTTTTAAATTTATTATGGCAAACCAAATCTTGATTCATTGAATTAGGTTATCATAATATTAAAAATTCTATGATAGCGGCCATGTCTGCACGCTCCCAAATAGCAGACATTGGAATCCTTTTTTTGTAATTGTAAGACCGGCTGGTTTCCGCAACTCGACTACATTACTGCGCCTATTTTGCGTCATTGGAATCCTTTTTAAATTTATAATTTAGACGTAACCAAATTTCACTACTCTATTCTGAAGTTGTTGACATTTTAAAAATTGGTTAACTATTTGTGATTCAGAAGGCGTTACGGATACCAACGCGTATGGGGTTGGAAAGGCGACGGAGTTCGAGCGTGCGGCCGCCAAGTATTGTTGACGACAAGGACACGAGGCGGCGAAGGCGCCTCTCGGAACTAGCGGGTGGCGTCTTTTACAGCGACGCGCAAATCCTTACGCAGGGACGCGATAACGTTGCACTCGATACAGAAAAAGTCTGTGAACAAAACCATTGCACATCGAGTCCACATTTTGCCAGAACATCCTCTTGTTGATTTTTCCTATAAAACTTAGTAATTTTGTATTTTTTAGACTCTAATTAACATGGTTCATTAAGAAAAACTAACTTAAGAAATGATAAACAGTATCTTTTACCAAATAGGTGAACTAAAAGAAACTAATAGAGGGATTCACGGTTTATTAAATGTGCGTAACAACGGTGCGTATTTTAATAAACTATAAATATTGACTTGTGTACTTACTTTATTTATCCAATTAGATTTATTATTATACCTACTGTAAAATATATGCATGACTAAAAACAGCTAACAAATTAAACGATGGTTGTCGTATATTTTACTAAATATTATTCTTGATTTAAATAATGTATAATTATTGTAAAATAAGAAATAATCAATTTGTTCACGTTTCTCGTACATCGGACGCAATAAAACAACATATAAATAATATATAAGTATGCTTGCATTGAGTTAAAAAATAAAGACATGGCCAATCTAAAGTTTTTTATCTCATGAACCTGCCAAAATTATCTCTTTTGTCAATTATGAATACTAAACTAATGAATTTTTAAGAACCAAAAGCAAATCTACTGGAAACATTAAAAAAATGCTTTGCTTTAACAAATCTTAAGTATAATTTATAATATTCCTCAATCGGATGAAGGTGATCGTATCTGGTTGTATAATTATTCCTATTGTTATGTTACGGTTTTACTTAGGACAAGAAAACATTAGTTAAAACAAATAATATGTTTTATTATTTATTTGAACCTAATTTAAACTTATTAATAATAAAATAAAGAGAAAATGAACAGAAACATAATAAATATAATAATAACATCAATATTTTATGCTGTAAAATAGTTTAAATGCTTAATTTCATAGCAGTGTGACCCATGTATATAATGCCTTGCCTAATCTACTTCTTTGTAAAAATCATATTATCCTGATGAAACTATTGGGTTACCTTTATGTACAAAGCTAAATTTTAATTGTATTTTAATACAATCGTCTTCTTTACATAATAATAAGTCAGAATCATATCCAAAATTAAGATAGTAGGTCTTGTTGTTGATAAACTTGCTGTTGATGTATTTCTTGCATTGTCGAAACTGGCAAAGTTGCACTTACTGTTATTGAGGGCATACCAGGTAAAGAAACTGGTGTCACCACTGGTAAACCACTTGAAAGTGGGGGTGGCTGTATTGGAGCAGCATTAAAACTAGCCATATCAAATGTGGGCACCAAATTTTCTGAACTTTGAGGATATGAGCCTTGAGCATGATTCTGGTTATAGCTTGAAATTATAGGAATGTATGGTTGTGGCTGGTTCATTGGTATCCCTGGCAAGCTTGGCAATGGAGCTGGTGGCTGCATGTTGGACACAGATGGAATGCTGCCCAGGTTCATTAATGTTGTATCAGCAAAACCTAAAACAAAATCAAAATCTGTACAAAGCAAATTAACTATTTCAAGAAACAAACTCACAACAGGTAAAAATTCTTAATGAATAAGTAAATAGTTCAATTAATTATATTAAAAATGATGTGTAATTCCCCAGCCGCAAAATGTTATGTCCAACAATAAATATGTGTCTGTTGCATATTCTCCTTGAGATAAAAAAATCTATAACTCAATAATAGATTTAATAATATTAAAAATATTTATTATACTTACTAGTGGTAAATGGTGCTATGTTAGAAAACATAGATGTAGGTTGTTGTACACTAGGTTGAATAAATGTTTGTGATTCAATATTTGGTGTATTCCCAGTCATCCCAGATGTTGTTATGCCTGGATTCACCATGGGCACACCGGACAAAAAGGATGGTGGTGATGTTTGAACATTTTGTGCTTGAATTACATTGGAAGCTACATCTTGTATACCACTTGTGGATTTGGTATGAATGTTCTGAAGAGTAAAAGATTAATATATGCAAATTTTATTTACTCTCATTATTCTATGGTGAGTAAAGATTTCATGTTTTGTTTTAAGTTAATGCATATAAACAAACACAATACTAACATAATATACAGCATATTATAAAATTATTTCTTTGAGAAAACATTAAAAATTAAAATCAAAATAACCTGTGGTACAATTGGAGTTAAAAAACTACTCTGTTTACAACTAAAGATTAAAAATTTGCATAATAAATATATTTCTTACCACTTCAGGTGTTATCAATTTATTAGCTTTATTTGCTTCATATTGGATGGGAATTCTATGAAGATATCCATACCCAATTCCACAGCCCAGACTTCCTTCACCTCCCCAATTATGATTTGGTGATATAACAACTTCTCTGCATACATCCTCAGATACATTATAGACATAAAGCTTAAGGGGTCTTCCTTCATGAGCTTCAATGAGAGTAAATAAATCTTCACTCTCATGCATTATAGAATCAGCTCCAATGATGTAATCAGAAAATGGTCTTAATCCTGCTAATTCTGCAGGTGATGAAGGGTGAACTTCCTAAAATTTACCATTAAACAAATTAACATGGGACCATTAGATATATATATAATCAAAACATGTATAAGATAATTATGCATAAGTATTATTTAGAGAAATAGCTTAAGAATATAATAATATCTTATATTTTTTGCTTACCAAAATGTGCCAAACATTTTCTGTTGCTCCCTCAAATGAGCAAAATCGTATACTGACACCTAGAAGACCTTCACCACCCCAATTTGCACAGGGTGTAATAGACATTTCTCTAACAGATTGTGTTTTACTGCTATATACATGCATTTTTATGTTTTTGTCAACATTTTGTTTTAATAACTCCTTTAATGTGTCATTGTCTTGATCCAATCTAGTATTTTCTATTGAAACAATGAAATCAAAAAACGGTTCTAGTTTCGCTTTTTGACCCGGAGAACCATCCTGAACCTAAAAAATACAACTGTAAATATTATCTTTATATTTCTAAATAAACTTTAGCAATAATGTTATCATAGAGATATTTTATAAACGTACGCGCAAAACATGATATCCTTCTGATCCTCCACCCGGTACTTCCAGACTCTGAGAAGAGCCCATTATAAAAGCTAGCTAGTGAAACAAAAATTAATTGATTTTGCAGAATTTAAATTTATCATTACAAATTTACGAAAACATTAATTCTTGTCTTTTTATAGAGATTGGCTGGCAATCGCTTGTTGGCTGTTGCCAAGTCCATTTGTCATATATATATTTTGACAATCATACGTGGCAGCTATAGATAAGTAAAATTTTATAGAATAAAATAAATGTAATTCATGTTTAACAAAAGGTTTAATTACTTCAAAAACTCTAAAGGCAAGCTCATATAATGTACACAATTTAAAAAAGGGATATAATTAAGTGAAATGTGATGTGGTCAATTTTAATAAAGTTCTTGTAAAACTTCTATCTTTACTATGACTTTTTATGAAAAACTGATGTAAATATCTAATATACTGCAATATACAATCATTATAGCATATTATTTAAAATTACATTCAACATACAAGTGTGCTAACGTAAAAGTGTTATTAAATATTTAACATAAGTCAGTGACCTTCCCCAATACGAATACTAAACCATGGCAGTCTCCGCCTAACAAACGCGTGTCATGAGAATAAAAATTTAGCGCACTTTGAGCGCATATTATATGAACTTAAGACTAACACCATTTCATCAATTTATTTAGGAAGTTTTGATTTTTAATGAATTAATAGAAATATTGTGATCATAATTTGAATATAATAAATTAATTAAATAAATACCTTTGTGTCACGACCACAAAAATAGCGGTCGGCTTGACCTACGGTAGAAGAAGTATTTTCAGCGTTATGAGCGCTTAGTGGAAAGCACCCTATATCTATTTATATAATTTTGAATTATGTTGAATGTACATATATAATTCTCGGTAAGCCAGCTTTAATCTGTAGCCATTCTAGCCAACAGAAAAAACTAAGCCATTTGAAAAAAAAATTTGAACGTATCATATATTAGTGATATAGTCTTAATACTAAAATGTCAAAAATAAATAGTTAAATTTCAAACATAATATTTTACGGTACAGATTAAAGAAAATGTTACCACAAAATATATGTTTCCGAGTCACAAAATAATCATAATAAATCGTAAACATTCTACGAAACATCTTTCTTAATTATTCATATATTTAAAGTTGAAAATGGCTGATGGAAAACATTTAATAAAGGAGTGGCTTAGTGAATATTCTTCATTACAAGAACACGAAATAAAAAGTTTTGCAGCCGAACATGAACACAATCATGAAATTGCAACTGCTCTATTCAATTTACTTTATAATGAAGACCGAATGGAAAATTTAATTTATACTCAAGATACAGTATGTGATGAGGTAATTCTGCTTTAAGTTTGTTCATGTAACATTCTACTTAATCATTTTTTATAGTTATAATATAAAGGATATTAAAATCTAAAACTCATCCAATTCTTATTAGTATTTTACTTATGTGTCAAGTGAATCTCATTAAGATTTATTTTTTGGTATGATGCATTATTTATTATTATATTATATTTTAGTACTCTATTGCAGATGCTGGAAAATGTCTGCATGCAGTTATTTAGCTTCTATAGATCTAAAGAGACAGAATTGCAAAGATTCACCTTACAATTTGTTCCCATTTTTATTTATATATATCTAAGTTCAGTAGCTGTGGGCAATACTAAATCAATTAGATGTATAGAAACATTACTGATAGGTATGTTAAATTACTGTTTTTTACAAATATTAATTGTGTAATAGTGTCATCATAATTCATTTGATATAAATACATTAAAGGTCTATACAATTTTGAAGTGGTGGATGAAGTAGGAAAACCCAAAGTTGTCTCCTTCAGATTGCCCTCCTTAGCACAAGCTTCCATCTATCATGAGGTGAGATTTTATTTTGCAACATTACTTGTTGAAATAATATTTTCAAGAGAAATTAAAAAATCATGAAAACAATTTTTTACATATTCTTTACAGCCACTAAGTTTGGGCTCACAGTTTTTAACGGAGAGTGCTTTAAGGAGATGGGAGGAATGTAACACAAAACTTGTCAGTTGGGGACCTCTGTCACAAGTTGAAATACTTAATGCACAAAATCGTTTAAAAGTTATATCTGCACTTTTATTTATATATAATAGACACCTCAGTTTATTGCCTAAATTGGCTTTAAGACATTTCTGTATTGCAGCCTCAAGGTAAATACATTTTATTTTATTTTTTACTTTACATTTAATTAAATCTATTCAATTTTATTTTTCAAATATTTTTTTATTGCAAATTCTTTCATATTTAAGTTTTTAGTTATCATTTGAGTCACATGAAAATTATGTTTTTAGAATAGTCACACAAGGATTTAATAATAAAACTGGGCCATCTAAAGCAAAATCCATACAAAGAATACCTGTATCATCAAATTTTCTTCTGGAAATGATTGAAGGAGCATATTTTGCAATGTTTAACGAATTCTATACTTTAGCGTTACAAGCAGTTCAAGATATTGATGAAAGAGCTCAATATGAGCTTCTGCCTGATGTTATGTTAGTCACCAGTGCAGTCATAAATTCACTTAAAAGTAATCCTTCAGGTGTGTATTAACTTTTATTTAAAAAAATTAAAATGTCTTAAACTAAAATAATACCACTTATTTTAATTAATCTTATGTACAGGACAACCATGTGATGGTCCAATGGGTATCAGTGTGGCATTATCACCAGCAACAACAACAGTTACTATGTCCAAATCGATGATAACAAATGCCTCCTTTCGTACTAAAAAACTTCCAGGTATAAGATTTTTTTCAATTTAATTATGCTTTTATATAAAAGCCATTTAAGCTTATATTTAAATTACAGATTCAAAATTATAACTATTAAATTAGATCTTGTTGAATAAAAACTTTACATCACCTATTCTTTTTAAGGTTGGTTACTTGTTTTAGTAAACATATTAATGTTAATTATAATCATCAAAACAGTTGTGAATATGTATTGATGAAAAGCAGGATCTAATATTTTGGGTGGAAAATATGATTTATAAGTATTTTGAAGTACTAAAATATAATGATATGCTTTCAATTAATAGTCTATTATTTTAGATGACATTCCAATACAAGCGGGTCAAGTGGTACCAACAGAAACTACAGATATGCTAACATCAATAACAGAAGAAGGAGAAGTGGAAAATACAGCACCAATGCAGAGAGGAGGTCCAGTTAGAAACTCAAAACCTAAACTTAGTGCATTTCCTGTATTAGGTAAGAAAACAAAAGATTCCAAAGAGAAAAATGTTTACACAACTGATAAAAAATGTCATGGCAAAGAGAATTCAAAAGGAATATGGAGTTCAATAAGTGGAGGTGGTGATATGATAGATGCACAACAAAAGCCTGGCAGTTCAGATAATGATGGAAACAGCAGTCAGAAAGATGAAATTTCAATGACCTCAGTTCAAAACAGTACAGAGACATCAGATTCTCGTTCACAAGCTACTACAGATTCTTTGGATATTGAAACGGGATCAAGATTTGCAGCAATGCAAGTGAGCTCAGTTTAATTCAATGTTCATTGATGGATGTGCTACTTGATATAATGGTCAAAATTTAAATATTTACACATTTTAAATTATACATAGGCTATATCTCCAGCATTTCTTCTATTCTTTAAAGTAATTAATTTAAAAAAGGTGTTGTTGTTATTGTTGTAAGTAAAATTAAATCTTGTATAGTAAATGGTGTACTACTAAAAAATTCACTAGTTACCAATATCTAGGTTACCTGTGTTAAATAAAAAAAATGGATTATTTATTGCCTCTTATTTTAGACCAGAAGTAAATACTAAATAATTTATAAATATTTGAAATCGTAAATTCAATAATTAGTATTCCATTGATTCTATAATACATTTAACCCTATAACCAACAACTAACAGTTGTAAGTTCGCAAATAACTAGTTTTGAATGGCTTTTAATGTAAAGTGTCAGGTTTGACAAAGTAACATTAATTGCAAGATGGAATTTTAAAATATAAAAACTGCAGTGCAGTCAACATAACATTTTAGCTTGGGTAGTTATTTACACAATACAGAGTTATTGATATTTTATTTAGGCAAAAGCGAGATTTTCGATTATGTCTATAGTTGGCAATAAGTTCAGGAAAACAAAAATAATTATTTGTATAGATACATTAAAATTTTCGGTATGTAAATACACACTCAAAAGTAAGATACAGGAGAAAAATAGTATACCCGTACTGTTATTTAGTCTAGACTATGTAAAATAAGTAACTTATTGCAAGGAAATTGTATACCTGTAAGAAAAATATTTAAAAAATAGGTCGTACTAAAAATTAGAAGAATTTTTAAGCAATGTTGTATTAGGATTTATATGTTAATATCTTCAATTAGTGAATAACAATCCATGAATATGTACCTGAACGAAATGATTCGACATTTTTATACGGGAAACGGAAATGACAAAACCTCAATATATAGGACACATTTACTAAACACATTGAGCATTGTCTAGTGGAACGTACTAATAGAAACGCCATTTATTTTTCCGGAAGGAAATTTAACTGTCCGTTACGTATGCCAAGGTTTTAAGAAGTACATAGTAGCTGTAGAGTTTGCAGTCAATTGTTTTGTAATTTTTTGATATGTCTATTGTCATTTGAAACTAGCAGGCTCTCAAGTTCGATTTCGACTTCATCGAGCGAAGACGTATATAAGACGAAGCGTTCAGTTGGTTTGTGCTTGTTAAAAATATTTTGTTATTTATTTAACTATAAAAATGTTACGAATAGGATTCGCTAATTTAATCGAGAAGAGATTTTTAGTATCTACTGCCCAATGTAAGTATATTCTTCATTCATTTTAATTTAATACTTACAAAAATTAAATCAAAATTACATTGATCTTTTATTATTGTTAATTACATTAAATATTAAGTATATCAATATTAAATTCATTAATAAATCAATTAGCTTAGTAATTACTAATCACTAAAACGATTTGAAATGACATCTACGTTATTATAATTGTTTTAAAAACACGGCAATGCAACGCGGCTCTGTAAGGGCTGGGGGTGTCCATGGGCAGAGGACCGCTTGTCCTTGGTTAGTTGTCCACCGATAATATAAAAAATCAAACAAAAACATGTCGAATTGATAACCTTTTTGAAGGTTGGTTAAAAATAAATAGTTTCGATGCATTTTTTTATCTTTAGTATCGCGTAGAGTGGGCTTTTAATCACATGAATAAAGATAATCTCAAATACGAAACCTATGTCAAAATTATTGATTATGTCAGTATTGTGGTAGAATCGCTTACCAAATTGCAGATAAAACATAACGATGACATTATGAAACGATTTTGTTAAAGGTTCCAGAAAGTTAAGCTTTTCATCTAACGTTGAACCTGAAGGACCATCTATCAAAACACCTATCCCTGGTCCCAAAACCAAAGAGTTACTAAAAGAACTATCGGCTCTACAGGTATGTTGAACAAAATTAGTAATTATATTATATATTCCCAAAAACCCGATGAACACTTATTTTATAAATATTTCTTGATACGGTAATTGTATCTACTTGAATGATGAACGTTAAATGTACCTACTTACTAAAATCGGGAAATGGAGATTATGTATTCCTACGTATATTATAGCTTATATTGAAAATCTTCGTTGTCTAATTTCACTTCTCAATGTGTGTAATGCACTTTTTAACTAATTGGTCGATATAACGATATCTAATATAATCTCTATGTTATAATCCTGTTAAAAACAGTTTTCGATAATAAAAATAAACAAACTGAAGTCGTAAATAAAAAAAACCAATTTAACAAATAATTATACGATTTAACAATCGTATCTAATACTTTTTATATCTAAAAAGATAATAAAATGTTCTTCTCCCTTGTGAAAATTTATTTTCTCTTAATACGTTTAAAATAATATCCCAAAACAAGTTTACAAGTTTTCGTCTAAATCCAAAATGTATTTTGATATCCCTAAATTATTGACGTCATCGCGATTGCATTGAACGCAACTCTCGCGTGTTTAACTATATAGGTCTATGTATAATTTTTTTTTTAAATGTAGGTCCTGTAACTACGTAAAATTAAGTCGTGTAAAATTTCATTCCACTTTAATGTTTATTCTAGCAAGCAGATTCTGTCCAGCTCTTTGCCGATTATGATAAGAGTTTTGGAAACTACTTTGTAGATGCAGATGGTAATACATTTCTAGATGCCTTCACACAAATATCATCCGTGCCCCTTGGTTACAATCACCCAGAATTAATGACAACATTTGATGATAAGCATAATTTGGTAAGTTTAATATCTCCACGATTATAATACGACAGATTTATAATACAGAATAGGTATTGTTATTTCATGTAGAGAGAGCTAATAAACAGACCTGCGCTCGGGGTATTCCCTGGGCAGAACTGGCCGGAGCGATTGAGAAATGTTTTGATGTCAGTGGCACCTAATGGGGTCAATGGAATTGCTACGATGATGTGTGGATCGTGTTCTAATGAGAATGCTTACAAAGCTGTTATTATGTGGTACCGCAACAAGCAGCGCGGCGGCAACATTGATTTCACACCAGAGGAGTTGACATCTTGTATGGTTAATCAGCAACCAGGATCGCCAAAGTTGTCAATTTTATCGTTTAAGGTATGCACATAAATCGTCATATTAAAATTTGAAGGTACATTGTTCAATTTTGCTTAAGTTATTCGTTCAACGTAATAAACCTTTCAAGGGGGGTTTCCATGGGCGAACGTTTGGTGCGTTGTCCACTACAAGGTCGAAACCAATTCACAAATTGGACTGTCCTGCATTTGATTGGCCAGTCGCTCCCTTTCCGAGATATGAATATCCACTTGATCAGCACGTATCAGAGAACCAGCAAGAAGACGCCAAGTACGCTTATGTTCTTTTTGCATAACATCAAAGATTTCTTTTGCATTGTCCTTTTTACTTATATTTTTATTTCTCTTTATTTCTTCTAGTCTTGTTAATAGAGGCTGATAATTTAAGAGGTAAGAGGATAAAGGGCGACATTATTAAAACTGGAAGGTAATATCAGTTTATTTGAGTTTTGTGTTTTGTGGATTACTAATGTAGAATAGAGACGCTTTCTTGAATTACTTTCAGAATACATTGCTGACAGTAGTGTTTTTTCAGATGCCTTGAGCAAGTTGCAGATATAATTGAAAAGCACAACAAAAGTGGAAACCCTGTAGCTGGTGTAATTGTCGAACCCATCCAATCTGAGGGCGGTGATCATGAAGCTTCGCCAGAATTCTTTCAAAAATTACAAAAGATTTGCAAATCGGTAATTTATAATAATTTCATTGTTATGAAAAAAATTAATAAAAAATACTATAATTAAAAATTAGAAAAGTTGCAGCTCTTTATTTCATATAATTATAGACAGTTAATAAACACGTCTAGTTCTGAGATGAACAGTCAAAAAATTCAACCGGGATAAGTTTTTTATGCTGCGTGTTTACTTTAACACCTACGAATCGGAGCTGTTAAGGTCCAAATTCCAAGCAACAGTATTAGCAAGCAATTTCTCAATTTCTCTAAAGGCTAATGAGCCTTTAGAAAATTGAATCTATATTTTCTTCTAATATTCAATATTCTCACCAAAGAAAGGAGTCGCGATGATAATAGACGAAGTTCAGACCGGATGCTGCCCCACTGGCAAAATGTGGTGCTACGAACACTTCAACTTGCCTTCCCCACCCGATGTTGTTACATTCAGTAAGAAAATGCTCACAGGCGGGTTTTACTTCAATGTTGAATTCAAGTAAGTAGTTATCTTTTTTTATTGTATAGTAAACAACGGAGCAGATGGGTCTCCTATATGGTAAGAGCCAAAATCCCATATTCTCCGGCTGCCCATATTCTCACTGTGCGAAACACAGTGCCGTTTACCGCTGAGTATTCTGTGATATGATCTTCCTGATATAGTATATACTATAATTTGAATTGCAAATCCAATTCGTAACAAATGTTTTCCTGTTTGCGTCTATTTTCCAAATGCTAGGAGTGGCCGAATTATAATTTTCTTTGTAAAGTTAAAATAGCATTCGCTTTAAAAATATAAGATGTCTGCCTGTATTATGATGTATATTATTGGGTAACCATCGGAAGTTTTGTGAGATGAAGTCAATCGAAGCCTGAACGCTTCTTCCTTTATTCTTCTGACGTAACATATACAAGTAAATGTAATATAAGTAAACGTGAATCGTTGCAGCTGTCAAATGTGTTATTATATTTATAATTCTTCATATTTAAAAGGTTCAATACAATTTGCAATTGATGCAAGTTCCTTAGCCTAAAATAATAAAGTCTGCACATTAAAGGTTTCATAATACAATACATGTTGGTGCCAGGTTGCTAAAACTTTCTAACTATTGTCTCTAACAGTATTAATACACAAAATATTGTAAAACACCGTGTAATATACCGTGCTTAACAGACATCTGCCGCCTCAGCATTTGGCGAGACGAACTTATAACGCGAGGTATATAATTGTCCTCAACATATATCTTGTCGATTATTTATCTATACTAGTCTCAACAGATCATAAGTTTATATTTAGAAGGTTTACTTTTAGTGATACGTACATAACAAAATAATGTTCTAGATAAGAAATTATATCAACTATTACGCCGCTATTGAACGTGTGACCTAACTTCGAATCAATTGCTTGTAGGTATCCTGCCACGATACGACTATAAATTATTACGTCCGTCAATTTTATATGATGTACCTCTTTAAACCAGATTAGTCTAGTTCTAGATTATTTTTTCATTGAAAATAATAATTTTCTTAATGGTTTTATATGTACACCTTTTTTGATACAATCCACACCAGTCACAAAGAAAAGGAGACACAATATATTTAACTGCAATTTCTATTAGCCGTCCCCACCATTACTAAATTATAATTACTATTATATGTTTTTTAAACGATTAGTATTTAGATTCTCATTTAACACGAATTAAATTCACAATATAATAGCATATTTTGCTGTTCGCATTTTTAATGGCTACCATTGATACATATATACACAATATGCATGTAAAAGATGAATCCTTCAGTAGGGATAAGGCAATTAATATTTAGTATGGCTCATATTTGTTTATTTATGATATAGACCTATAAATACGAACCAATTGCGTCACACTTTTTTGTGTAATATAAGATGCTACCAAAATATCTTTCAACGTTCTAAAATTATTCTGGGAAAATAGTGAAAATATTTTAGTCTGAATGTTTGGTGCGTCATAACTTTTGACACATATAATTTAAAATACTCTGTATTTTGTATGTATTTTTATTTGGTTATGTCCCTTGCTTTTTATTATTGTAATGCATACCTATCTTGTAACTTAGCGTGCCAACAATTCGTAACTAGCATTACTCTATTTTGTATGAATAGTCAGTAGGAACGACGCGACTAATACCTATACTGTAATTTAATATTTCAGGCCTCCGCATGCCTATCGAGTATTCAACACTTGGATGGGTGATCCAGGAAAGCTTATTTTACTAGAGAGAGTATTGAAAGTCATAAAATCTCAAAACTTGCTTGATATCGTCAATGAGAGTGGAAAAGTTCTAAAAAATGGTCTTTATGAGTTAGAGAAGGAATTTCCGCATCTTATAAATAGTGTAAGGGGTAGAGGCACCTTTTTGTCATTTAATGCATGGACAACCGAGTGCAGAGACAAAATAAATTCCGATTTAAAGAAAAACGGTTAGTATTTTATAATGCTCATCAAATTTACGAATTTAATTTTTTAGTAAGTATTTATTATTATATACGTTGTCTCTTTTGAACTTAAAATTATCCGAGCTACTCTTACATCCCTCCATAATATATTTACATTTCAGTTTCGTAGCCTTTGCCAAGAATTCCCGTTACATTATTGTGACTCTCAATATATAAATTTTTGTTTTTAATTTTCAGGTGTTCTCAGCGGCACATGTGGTGAAATGGCCATAAGATTACGACCGGCACTTATTTTTCAAACGAAACACGCAGACATATATTTAGAAATATTGCGCAAAACTTTGAAGAATATTAAATAACTTTACCAATTACGATATTATTTGTTATGTAGCTTCTTCAACTTAACTATTCCATGTAGGTGGATAATTGTTTTAAAGCATATAATCTCAGATTTTAAAAAAATTACATGATAATTATAGAATCTACGCCAAGCTATTATTTAAAAAATCTATATGCTAATTTGGTCCTATAATATAATGAGGATTTTTTTCCGAACCATTTATCAAATGCGTACACGTATACAAAGTAATTAATTAATAAGTGGTCTTCTGTGTTCTATTTAATTATAATGCCAAATTAAAAACATATTTTAAAAAATATTGTTATCTTAAGATATAATTTAAGTACAACTTCTTATGTCTTCCATTTATATCAAGAAAATATTTAAAATTCTTCGTTTTTTATTTAAAGTAAAAAAAACATAGGTAAATAATTATGCAACTGATCATATCTGAAAATTACTTATTCCATAGAGATAGTACTCTGTCATGATAAATGACGCTTAGAAATTAATATTCTGTAATTAACATACTAAAGCATATTATTAAACAGTCTTATTCGAAACTCATATTAACCGAAATATTTTTATTATATAACTGTTTTAGATTGGCGGTGCATATTTCTTATATTTTGACAGCCGAGATTAGGAAAGAGTGATATATAATGAATCTATTCAATTATGATTAGTACTTGAAATTAATACTTGTTTGGTAAGATAATAAATATACGAAACTTCATAGGCATGGTGTAAAAATAATTATACTAAGTTTGACAACGTATAGTCTGTATACATTCAAACCACACGACTCAGCATGAGTTACACCTCATGAAATAAGGTAACTCTGGTTGTTCGACGGGGCTATCGAGACATCAATAACGAGATAGGTTTTTTGTGTTGTGGACAATTACAGATTTCTATATCTTTCTATCTGATCCTAGATTTTGCAAAGTCGGCCTCAATGTCAACGCCATTCCCACAGAGGAAACAAACGAGATGTCAAAAATGTTTTTCTTTCAAAGACCTCTGTACGGTGACTATATATGTATATAGGGTGCGTCCCACTAAACGCTCAAAACGTCTAAAATAATTATTCAGTCTTTCTACAAGGCGATCGCAACCATTGTGGCCGCATAGAAAACGTCGCTTGTTCCGTCATTACGTCGTCGCGCGCTTAATACGACCTGGTCGAAATGAATGCATAATCCATTCTACATGAAATTATGACACGAACGCCGACTAACAAGTGGCAAGTAAAAGCTATGGTTCTGAGCGTTCAGTGGGACGTGGTTATAATGAGCTGTTCTGAAGGACGGTAATTGCATCATGATTGAGTATTTCAAGCAGTTCGTTTAAGCAGTTTTTAATGGCTTTTACGCTGTTAGCAAGAATGGCCTCCACATTTATAGCCTAAATCGGCGAGAGCCGAGCTCGCGGGCTCACCGAAACATTTAAGCTCTAGTGACGGAACAATTATTTTATTTTTATTCATGCATAAAAATAGTTGGACCCGGTAGGATTCCACCCAGACTTGCAAATTTGTAACGAGTATTACATATTAAACTTAAGTAGATTTTGTAGATACTTTTTTATTAAAGTTGGCAGCACTAAGCGTATTTCACAGACTAGTAGGTGTTGGGTACTACAGGTGTTTTTGTGTAAATTTCTATTTTCTATTGTCTAGACTCTAGTCCACTTGCATTTGGTAATCTATTAAAATTTTATGAAAATTATAAAGTTCTTTGCTTGTGTTGTTTGTTAAAGTAAACGATAAAACAAAGACTTGTGTAAATGGAGTAATAGCAACCTGACTATTTATTAGTGTGTGAATAAAGGAAACAAGAAATTTAAGAAGAGACCATCATTAAAAAAATACTATAAAATTGTGAATGGTGATACATACTACCTACATAGTGACATTTAAGAGGTTGGATTATAAAAGGCGTTTAAATTTTTAATCAATAGCTTACCGTATAGAAAAACAAATGCAAAGGTATTAAATATTACATAATATAACGGTTAAATTGGATGTTTTCACAATATAATTAACCAAATACAAGTGTTTTTACATTTGAATCATGTTTTCGATTTGGTGGGTATCGTACTTTGTGTAGGTGTATTCTATAATTTTTCTCAAATTTGAGGATTTCTTGATTCACCATTATAATGAGTTTGATTTGTGTCTCTTGGATATCAATTTTTACATAAACACAATAAACTCTTCTCCCTATCCTATTTCGCAATTTCTAGAAAACTGTTTGTTAATAATTTGTGTTTCCATTAACTGTGTCAGATTTATTGTTATTTACTTTCTATTTTATTATTTTAATTATATGATAAAATTAAAATTTTAATACATGTTATACAGTGTTGAACAAAAAGTACTCAGTATGCTGTCTAATAAAACCTTTATGGATTTGGCCATAAATTATTAAAGAAAGAAAAGATGTTCATCAAGTTTAGATGAATGTCAATGATTAATGTTATTAATTAACCTGTCACCTTTTAGGCATTTTTGTGGGTATGTATTTTTGAGACCATTTTTCAAAATTTAACCCATGCATACCCAGTTCATGCATCTAACAGTTTTAAAGTTAAAATAAAATATAATTATGTGCTTATTTATTTAGGTCTAACACTGTGCAATAGGTATAATATGAAACACGCAATGTTCACCTTATAAAACAAGTTTACAGTAATACTAAAAGAATTAATGTTTTACTTTCAGATCTACTTGAATACCCTTTAAGGGAAGTTAAAATGGTTGACTACTATAGAATACTTGGTGTTACTAGAACTGCGTCCGATGCAGAAATAAAAAAGGCGTAAGTAATGCTTTAATTTGTCCAGGGTTGTGATATTTGAAACATTCAAACTTAATTATTTAAAGAGTTTCCTTTACTACTAGCAGAGTATCCCAGTTCTGCTTGACTTGATACATTTGGAATATGTATATCTAATCCCCTCAAGAATGCAACTGATAATTTTCTAAACTATTTTTAATTTCACATTAGTTAGTTAATATGGTGTAAGTGTAGGATAATTTATATGAAATTTTAATGTTGAAGAACTTAACTCAAAATGAATGTTTTGAGAGCCTTAGAAAGTCAAGGAATTGTTGTTGTTCATATAGTTTAAATTTAATCCAATGTGACTTAATAAAGTACAACCTTGATTTAACTTTGTATTACTTTTAAATTTTAGGTACAGAAAGCTTGCTCTTAAATGGCATCCAGATAAAAATCCTGACAATGCTGATGAAGCTAATAGAAAATTTAAAGAAATATCTGAAGCATACGAGGTTTTGTCAGATGGTAATAATTAATCAATGTTTTATTATAGATAATATTTTATATAAATTATCCTGTGTAGTCCTTTTTTTAGGCTATTTAAAATTCTTGAAAATACCTAATTTTAGAAATTATTGTATTACTGTATGGGATATCCAGTTTTGCTCATTGATGTATGTCTTATTAATTATGTCTTATTATTATCTTATATAGTGACTCTTTTGTTTTTACAATAATTATTATTTTCCTCAATCGAGGAGGCTGTGAATACCCAGAGTTTTGTGGACTGTATTATGATTTTCTAGTGGTCAAAATTATACCTTAAAAGACCATGTCCTTCAAGCATCAATGGGATCTTATTTTGTAATATGGGAGAAAGAGGTTTACCAAACTATAGACATGGTTAATATATCACATTGCAACTTAATAATAAGTTGTAGCAACATTTTTATAATATATTTCTATAATCGTCTGTGCTAAGTTTTTCTCTTCAGTTTAACTATTATTTGTTTATCTATTATATAAACACAATAACCTTTAAACAATTAATATTTGATATTACTTATTGGTGGCTGTTATTTCTATTGTTTATATTAAATAACAATGTTATACAGTATATTTATAAAATAAAGTATATACTTGAACTATAAATTTTGTTAAATGCTATTAAAAATATCACAAAATTTTGTATCAAAAAAGCATTTGTAAAGAAACTTTGTTGTTGGGTAGTGAACAAGCGGAAAGTTTATGATGCACGTGGATCAAGTCATCATGGCCACAGATATCAGAGCAAGAATGGAGTTAATGGCCATCGTCACTTTAGCTTCAAGGGTTTTTTTGGAGACACGCCATTTCATCGTTTCTTTGGTAGATTAAAATTTCTTGTAGGGATTTTGCTTAGCTATTATTTGAATATTATCATAACCTACAATTTTGATTACAATGAGCTTCTAGAATATATCTATTAAAATAACAATTTGCATCAGGTAATACAACAAAACAGACCTAGTCTGTTTGCATGTAATGATACTATTCAAACTTGTGTTACACTTAACAAGTTTACTTATTATAAGCTATTTGAAATATAAATTAACAGAGTGTTGGATACAATTAATTTTATAACATGATTTGGGGATGAGTTTGTGTGGGTACTTTAACACATTTTAATAGCATACCTTTATAGCAGCAAGCTTTTCTATATGTTTAAAAACTTTAATCATACTTAACATTTATTTAAAGTTAGAGCTCATGTGATAATCTGGTGAAGTTATTTGAATATAAATTATCTTTTATATTCAATCTATAATAAGCAAGCACAAAAGAGATATCTGCACCCATGGGTGAGCCATGCTGAAGCATATGCTAACTCACTAATTGGGCTCTTCCAAAAGTGATACCATGGTCTCGCAGAATATTCAATTTCAAAGTATAGTTGTACTTCTACTGTGTTTCGCGGAGTTAGTGAAGATATCGGAGGCCCTTAAAAATGCCGCTTAAGTGGCCTATAAAGCAGACGACACAACCAATGCGCGGTTGTCCATAGGCGGCGGTGTTCTTTTACCATTTAACAACCCACCTGCTCCGTTGTCCAGTATACCATAAAAAATGGAGATCGTAAAATAAATACTAGGGTTACGGATGTGGTCCAAAAGTTTTTGAATACATTAAAATATAGTAAAGTTAGGTATTTATTAATTAATATTTATTTACTATTAACAAATATCTAGTACAAATAATATAAATTACGTTTATTGTTTTCTCTGGTCCCAGATATCTGATCATATTATTTGTTATTAAGCTTATAGCGGTTGCTTTTATATTTGTGAATATATTTAATTGTCCTACGACTCATCAGGTCTAATATATACGACAATTTTTCATTTATTTCTATTCTTTTTATTAACTTTATTTCTTTCTAACAGAGAGAAAACGCCGCGTGTATGATCAGTACGGCAAAGAAGGTCTGAACAGCAGTCGTGGACGCCGATCAACATCTGACGAAGATTATGACTTCAGCTACCACAGCTTCCCATTCACATTCCGCGACCCAGAAGAAGTTTTTAGAGAATTCTTTAACGGTTCCTCATTTACTGAACTATTTGCAGGTATACATTTGTTTGTTGATAAATTTCGTTCGTTTTAAGCAATCAAGTTGTTGGCAGTTTACGAAATCGATTTACAACGCTTGTGTTAGACGCTAATGCAGGTCTAGTTTTACTTTTCCTACACAAAAATAAGTTGCTAAAAATATTAATTTAACAGTACATGTTTATACATTACTATTATAAAAAATTAGGCTAGTGGTCTCCATGGGAAGAGGATCCCCTGTTCTAATTATGCTTCCTGTTCAAAAAAAATTGAAAGAAAGTAAATAAGTATTTTTTGACTGACTCAAGTAGACAAGAAACCAATAGTATGTGTTAAACTAGTATAATTTATGTTACAGATATAAACGGAGTTGGTAACCATAGACACGGACGTCGCAGCCACCACCCAAGCACATCCCTAACTTCGTCTCTGTTTAATCCGTTTACCTATGGAATGCAGGGACTGGATGATATTTTCGCTCACGCAGCCTCTAATGGCAATGCTTTCACTTCTTTCTCGACGTTCAACAGTTCTCTGGCAGGTCCTGGAAGTGCTAATATGAGAAGTACTACAACTACTTCCCGCGTAGTCAATGGAAAGAAAATTACTACTAAGAAGTAAGTATTGTTTAATTTAACAATTTGAATGTAATGAAGCAATTTTAGTCTTAAACAAGTCGAGACTATTTTTTCCCTTAAGTCAAATAGCTCTAGCTAGTTTTTTCCCTAAAACTCATTTGTACTTTCAATTAAATAATGAGGTACAGTGATTTATAAAATCAATTTATAGTTTTCTAGTGCTTTAAATTAATTAAACAATAATGATTTTGAATATACTCACAAATGTTTTATGGTTTGTTTTTCCAGGGTGATGGAGAATGGACGCGAAACAGTAATGTCTTACGAAAACGGGGTTCTAAAATCAAAGACTGTAAATGGTGTACCTCAATCACTCACTTACAGTTAATTTACTTATTATTATTTTCCGAAAACTGATTCATGCCACCAAACTCAACGAAACGAGGATAAATAGTTCCAACATAACCATTATTTTATTTACGTTTAAAGCAAATCGATGATATATTATTAATGAAGTTAAATACACAAAACCTCTGCATGTAATAAAAACTAACTATTTATACTGTATTTTGCTCATATTAGGTTCACAAAGTTTAGTCACGTTGTTTTGATCTCGGTTCTTGGATGAGAAAATATTTGGTATCTTGTGACTTGCGAATTTAAATATTTGTTGATGTAACTAGAATTATTTAGTCCAAACTACGCCTTTGAGCTCTTACGGCTCACTGACCTAAAGTATCTGTAGTTTGGCTTGACTTTATCTTTTGAATAAAATATAACATCCAGTAATGACATTGTGTATAGTTTTTATGTTATCCGTATAAATTAACTTTCTAGTTATTAGCATTATATCACAATTTTTTATAGATGTTTAATATACATTAGGACCAACTTGTTTCACACAATTTAACACCGTTTTGTATGTATGAAATTCCATCGCGAAAATATTTCTATTTTATTGAATTTTCATGTATAACATAACATATTTACGCAATTTTTAATATAATAGTTGCTATAGTTTGTAAAGTTGGCTTTTCATATGGTAAATTGCTTTTACTTAAACCAAATTCGTGAATAGTGAGCAGTGAGACTCGTTACGTTTAGATAATATGCTTTCATACAATTGTGGCTATATAAAAAAACTAAGTGACTTTTTTCATTAGGTACTTAATTAAGATCTTATTCATAATGATATAGGTATAGTAAAATTAGCTCCAAAAAATTTTCGCCTTGTTTTTTTAACATTAAGAATATATACGAACCCTTGAGAATGTAATGAAAAAATACTTAAAAGAGTAATTATATAATTTTTGTGCTTACTGTATCATTTCATTGTGCCATTATTAATTTAACAAGTAAATACATTTCTAAATGTTTGTGTCCAACCAAAATTTTTGTTAACTAGAAATGAGCACTGCAAAAACATACATGAATAAAAATTATAATTTGCTTTATTATTCTAAGATTTTTATTTGAGCTATCTACTTCCCAGGGTCGGTAATTTTACGAAAATCCAAGTCCTTCATTTATATTGATTCCCTATTATCTAAAATCTACAAAAAATAACAGCGATTTGTAATTGAGTGGCATAACCTTCAAAGTGTTTGACCCGTTTATGAAGTTTTTTTATTAAGAAGGTATTGCTTGAATACTGAAAAGAAACTACTAACCAGTGATTCATCAATAGAAAATTACTGATGGGTCTAATAATGCTGATTTGATTAATTTCGGGTGCTTTACGAACATTTAAAATCTTACGCAAGGATCGTGGTTTGAGGTGTCTATTATCCATTAAATAGAAAAAATCTAATCACGGAAACCTATTCCTAGAAAACTATCCCAAACCATAATACTTTCCTTGAATTCTGCCTCCCAAGTATATCAAAGGTCGCTTTGTAGTCTTAGTTGCTATGAAAGCTTACTTTCTGGAATGTAAGAGCGCGTCTTAGCCCGGGTATTTTAAATTATAATCCTCTGTTGCTGCTGAAATTGTTTTTGTAAGTGGAATGGCAGTAAACTGTAAATGTTGGATCTTCAGTTTGTGAAGAATATGAGGATTAATTTCCCAGTTTCTTACTGTAAAATTTAACATCGCTCGACTTGGTTATTTTCATTGCGGAAGAAAAACGACGAAATATTGTTGTAATAAATTAATTTGAAGAATACGTGTTACGCTTTAGAAGAATCACTTGTCACTCTGATGCTCACAAAATCACAAGACTATAATAATGCTAAAATCATGAAATGAGATAATACTTCGTAGCTATTTTGAACATGAAATATTGAAGAGTGATAGCGCTGCGTAAGTAACCGTTTTACGGTTAATATTAATCTAGTGGCAATGGGCTGGCCACATCGCTCGACGAACTGACAGCCGATGGGGAAGAAAGGTTCTCGAGTGGCGACCGCGC